>CM022706.1:52032463-52067463 GCA_012295165.1 Asparagus setaceus | reverse complement strand
CCAACTGTTTAAAGTTTTAGACCATCTTAATGATTCTTATAAGTGAAGTGAAAATGATTTGACATTAAGATGATGATGAGAATGCCCTTAAGTATGGTCGCATGAGTCCAACTTATCATTGTGCGTTAGGTGACGAGTCGTAATCCAACCAAAGTCGTAAAGTTTTTTAATTACTATACAACAAAGATCAAAGTGTAAGCACGTTGTTGTGATGATTACGTAGGAGGAAAAGGGAGAGGTTATGTAAAAGTGAGCTCTCCCACTCCTCAACTAACTGCTCCTCACTCTCTGCCGCTAACTCTTCCTTGATTGCCGTTTTATTTTATTTTATTGAATTTTTGTTATACTAGATCCAAATCTCTGTCTATTCTATAGTAGACCCATAAAGTTTCATGTCCAGATTACACCCCTAATCTATTACTTGTTTGAAATAAGACCCCAAATCCATTAAGTAATTTTAGATTAAACCCTCAAATATATTAAGTTTTTTTTAATAAGACTCCCCTTTCATAGGATTATAGATATTTGAGGGGTTGATTCATAATAGGTTGTACGTAGCTACATTTGAGGTCGGTGTACGTTTATCTTACTTCCGTTTTCTTTTGGACCAACCTCCATTGATCGAAAAGAAAACTAATATAGTGGCCAATTTTTGGCTACAAAAAATTGGTCCAGCTCTAGCCCTCTCACTTGCCAAACAAGAAACCATTTAAAATTAGGCCAAGATCAGTCCTAGCCCAATTTAACAATGTTGCCAAACACACACTTAGAGATCGGAGGGTCTAGCATAGAATTAAGGAAGATGAGTGGGTCTTATGGGAAAAAACATTTTTTAATGAAACAAAAACCCTTTTCTATATGCATGGCAATCTCAATTTCTCATCTCTCGTTTTGTGTGGTCGGTAGCTTGGTAAGTGTAATGAGGTAGAGCACACAAGATTGTAGATTCAAAATCCGAAGTAGATAATCAACTACTTAGTTTAAGCAAAAGGAGATCCAGCTTAACTTCTAATGAAACTAACTATTTCTTGCAAATTCAATACTATTTTGACTTTCTTAGCATCTATGTGCAATGATTCAGTCGCAAAAAAAAAAAATGATTTCGTACTAGCTATAAAAAGGCCTTATGATGCTTTCGAACAGAATTCGTATGCTAAATTTATCCATCGACATAATCTCATGGCATACATAGGAGAAAAATATTAATCTGTTTATGGACATAATCAGTCCATGATTAACCATAATTAATTTGACAAATAAAAACAGACCATAACTTAAATTGGTTTTGTTATGGCAATTTTTGGCCTAAAACCGGGTCACAATTGATAACTCACTTTGTATAACTTCTCAACAGGACTTGAAAAAAGTCAATAGTAATGGTGGGGTTAAAACTAAACTGATTAACTAATTTTGACTCAGTTTTCCCCCCAAAAATACCACAAATCAGAGAAATGATGGTTATGTTTTTGGGTGCTGAAGTTTCTAGGTGCATCGACATGTACCAGCTGAAGCGTCCAGAACAATGAGAGCTCAGAATCACGACAAAACAACGGCTAGAGAACAGATAAGAAAACGTTAGTAACTCCAATTTACCAACAAGTCCAGCTATTTTTATCAAATTAACGGAAATGCCATTCAGCAGACAGCACATAACACTAAGCCAATGGCAAACTCCGTTATTATACGGAAAACTGTGTCTTGAACAATGACAGCTTTCCCTTTCGAGGTAATAAACAACTTTTAAACACTCTTTTAATCACTAAAAAAAGGAAAACAAATTCAAGAAAAAATTGTAGATCTCTTAGGGGCGGGTCCAACGACCAGAAAATTTGAATTTTTGTTGAAGCAAACCCTAAGAGAAAAAAAAATTTCTTTTCTTACAAGGCAACGGACTCCTTTTTGGGCGTCTTTGGAGCTTCGAGGGTTTTAATTCCTCCTCGTTTCTCACAAAAAGATCCAGTCTTTTCAACTTTTTTGGTACAATTGCAAGTATATCACTTCGATTACAGCTCCAGATCCACGCGATTTGGGTTTTAGGGTTTCGAATTGTAGGAAATTGTTGAGGTGGTCGGATTAGGGTTTGTAGGATCCGATGCTGGTGGCTCCGGCGATGGGTCCCAGCGTTGCAAGGACTCGGAGCTCCTTGGAGGTTATGTTGGATTCTTTGATGAAGAAGGATGAGGAGAAGCCGGAGGATTCGATGCCGGCTTTGCCGGCGAGGCCGATCTCTAGAGGTCGACGGCCGTCCTTTAAGAGATCGCTGCTGCCGGTCATTTTGGATAGTGAATGTAATAATGGGTTTAAAGAGAAGAAAGAGGAGATGGATGCATATTCGGAGATGCCGGAGTTGGAGAGCTATGAGGAACGGAGATCGGAAGGAGTCGGGGTTCCGCAACCTTCTACTTCGCCATCGGATGGGAAGAAGTTAAATTCTGCTCTAATAAAGGTATTGGCTTTGATTGATTTCTGTTTAGAATTTTAATTGTTGTTGTTTTGATAGATTATTGTAGAAATTTTTATTATTTGTTAATACTAATGGGTTGATGAATTATCAGAAGTAAGCAATGTGGATCAGTTTATTAAATATTTTCAATTGTATGCTTTTCTTATGCATATTTGTTTGAGTTTATCAGTTGATAGAAATTTTATTGTTCTCATGCATTTTTTATATAGTTAAACAAGGGTATGGGTAATTGGGCTTTAGATCATTAATTGTAAGGATGTTAACATTGATTTGTTTTAGTTTATGCATTTTCCTGTGCTCCATAAATAATGAGGCTATTAGTTGATTTTTTTTTTCTATTGAGCTTGTTCTTATTTAAGGTATGGAATATGAGTCTAGAGAGGTAATGATTCGATTATCAAATGTATAAAAATATCTGATTTGCACTGATATTGCTTGAATTAAGTTATATATCTGATTTGGTCATCATTTTCTCATGAAGCCTTCCCGATATTAGGGTTGTGCTTCATTGGCGGTGCCATTTGGCATCAAAGCCTGCCATCATGATTATGTTGATGCTGATGCTGCTAGGATGTGAACCATGTCAAACTTTTGATCGATTCGTTGGGTCAGTAGCAATACTGCGAACATTCATAGTTTCCTTCACTGACAATACTGCAACCATGTGGGGGTTTTTTTGACAGTTTTTGCAAGTTTCTCACGCATAACTTCCTTGAGTGTTTCCAACATTTGCCCAACCTTTTCCCATGGAGCCTTCTAAATATTAGAGCTGGGCTTCATTGGCATTGCCATTTGGCAATTAAGACTTCCATCATGATTATGTTGATGCTGACAGTGATGTAAAACATTTGGCATCAAAGACTTCTATCATGATTATATTGATGTTGACGCTGACAATGATGTAACCCATATGAACTTTTGGACGGATTTATCTGATCAATAGCAATACTGCGACAAGTAGTAGCATGCTCAGCACAGTTTTATTAGGAGTGTATTCATTGTATCTTATGCAATGGTTGGATCCTTTATCTTTTATGATTTATCCGTGATCCAAATATTCTATGTGAAAACCTATTGTTTCATTGTAATTATTGTTTTTCCCTTCTATTTCATCGTCTTTAGTTCTGTACCTGCTGTAATTATGATCTGCAAAGATATTGAATTTTTTTTTTTCAGGATCTCCGTGTCTGGTGTCATCATAGAGATGCTAAGTGGGAGTTGGGGAAGATCCAGTCAGTTTCAGGAGATGTTGCTCATGTCAAATCCTCTAATGGGAAAGTAAGTGTTAAAGCTTCTAGCTTTCAAGGGACATGGTTTCAGTGATAGGAATTGAGCTTAACAATTGTCAAGTACTTGTTTCATGTGTCTCTACTCAGGTTTTGGCAGTGCCTACTGAAAATATATTTCCTGCAAACCCAGATGCCCTTGATGGTGTCAATGATCTTATCCAGCTCAGTTACCTTAATGAACCTTCTGTTATTCAAAATCTTCAGTACAGATATTCTCGTGACATGATTTATGTAAGAATCACGAACTAGTTTTCTTTTAACTTTTTTTAGTCTATTATCTTCATTAATTACGTCGTTACATTTTGCCGTGTAGACCAAAGCAGGTCCCATTCTAGTTGCTCTAAATCCATACAAGGAGGTGTCCCTTCATGGGAGTGATTTAATTGCAGCTTACAGGCAGAAGAGACTTTTTGACAATCCACATGTCTTTGCAATGGCAGACACTGCTTACAGTGAAATGATGAGAGGTTAACACTTTTTTTTTTTTTTTCATTGGCAGTAATATTTCCTAAGTAGTTTTATGTGTTTTAAAACAACTCAAAGATGGTTTCCAGATCATTTAAAGTATTTACTTTGTGGATTCTGCAGATGGAAAAAAACAGTCAATCATTGTAAGGTAGATAAGACCTCAAGTTTATTAGACAGGCATAGCATTCTTTTTGTAGAAGTTAGTTTTGCTTCTACCACGACCATTTTATAGTTTGATGATGATTAAATTATTTTGACTGCAGTGGTGAAAGTGGATCTGGGAAAACTGAAACAGCAAAATTTGCAATGCAATATCTTGCGGCTCTTGGTGGTGGCAGTGGTATAGAGGAGGAGGTTCTGCAGACCAATTTGATATTGGAGTCATTTGGGAATGCAAAAACATTAAGAAATGACAACTCTAGCCGATTTGTGAGTTCTAATCCTGAATTTTCAAATAGTAGAAGGAAAAACCGAATTTGCAACTTATTTACTTTTCATCTTTAATGCATCTATGCTCCATTTCTCTATAAAGAATGATTTTTTGTAATTTATTTAGATATTTGAATTGTAGTTTCCCCTTCTCTCACCTATGCAGGGAAAACTAATTGAAATAAATTTTAGCAAAGTGGGGAAAATATGTGGTGCTAAGATCCAAACTTGTAAGCATGTCGTAGTTAGCTTGTGTTTTACTTGAGTGTTACTATATTGGTTTATATCAGCTGACTGGTTTCATCTACCCTGTGTTACCCAAATTTCCTGCCAAGCAGTTTTACTTGAGAAGGTATTTCAATTGTGGTTTAATCTTAAATCTAGCTGCAGTATGTCATGCATAATTTAATAAATTTTTTTTTACATGCAGTCAAGGGTGGTGCAGAGAGCAATTGGAGAAAGATCGTATCATGTTTTTTATCAACTTTGTGCAGGAGCTCCGACTCATCTTAAAGGTATTCTATATTTAATATTTTGAGTGTCAAATAGCTTAATTTTGGGTGATCAAATAAGAATTAATGTCTTTCTCTAAAGAATTTTCAGTTGAGATTAGATACTAAGTTACTAATTCTTTTACAACTAATAAGGTATCCTTACTTGTCCCAACTAATTGTGGCTATTCCTTTTGAAGCTTTATCTTCCTTTCTTTTTGAGCTAATGGAAGTTCAATTTTTGAATTGGTTTTGATTAAAATTAAAAAACAATGGATAATGTCAATCTTCTTTTTAAAATGTTTCTGCTGAACCTGCACCTAGTCAAGCAAGCCAACAAATATGAGTTTTTAATCCTTTATTAATTTCTCTAGAAGTAATAGACCTTCATTTTTTGTGAATGAACATAACTTGCAGTTCTTCCTATTCCTGAGAACATTATGCTCTATCAAATGAGTCTTTCTGATAGCAAGTAGCCTGCGATTACGTATTTGTTTTTTTTCCCTACATCATCAAGTCAAGGAATGACTTAATTTAATGTGATCTACAGAGAAATTAAACCTGAAAGCAGCCAATGAATACGAGTATTTGAAGCAGAGCAACTGCTTGTCAATTACTGATATTGATGATGCTAAAAGATTCCACATGTTGACGGTAATTTTCTAGAATTTCCTATTATTGCATTGCTCTCTGAGGATTCTTTATTGCTGTCTCGTATTGCTATTGTTTTTTTTTGTAATGTTTTCCCCTCTTCCCTTCACCTTGCATCTTTCCAGGAAGCTTTAGATATTGTTAAAATCTGTAAGGAAGATCAAGAGAACGCGTTTGCTATGCTTGCAACAGTGCTATGGCTTGGAAACATCGGCTTCTCAGTGATCGATGAGGAAAACCATGTAGAAGTTGATATGAGTGAAGGTATGGAATATTTTATGCTTATTTCATTGCATGAGAGAAGGCCTCTGATATTATTTTCACTGGATCTATACACAATTCAGCCTACAATACTGTCAAATGTTTGCAATCTGCATGGTTGAAAAGCTTCTATAATGTGCTAGATGGTTTTTGACATTAATTTATAATATTCTCTATTATTGCGGATTCAATTTCTTTGAAGAACAAAACAGTAACAGTAAAATACACAGCATCTTGAATTTGTACATTAGATGAGGAACATTATAAAAGGTTAGCTGGAGAGGCTGCAGGTATCCCGAATATAATAAATATGTTGAAACTCAAGACAAATGGTATTATTATTCAGGAATGAGCACAGTTCGGTCCTGAAGAAGGTGGATTACAAAATACTTAGTTATCCTGCTCTTAACTACACTACCATGTACTACTTATGCTAGATTCTTCGTTGGTTTTCTCTTAAAAAATAGGTCATGTTTATCATTTAGTTTAAGTTATCGTCCGTCAGTCCAGTATGTGCCTAGTTACCATGGTACAAAAATTATGTGCTAAAAAGTTAATGATTCACTAATTAAGATTTGAATACTGAGATGTTAGGGCATAGTGCCAACGATTTGACTTTTTCGGTAATGTTGGGGATGATTATAATTAGTTTTTTTTTCCTTTTCTGGATGAATGCGTAAAGCCTAAACGAAAAGTTACTATTTGGAAGAGACAGGGAGAGGGAGAATTTGAGAAAAACTAAGTGGGCAGGAGAGAATTCCTATGATGTTCCGCAGTCAGGGCCTTAACATTCTACTTGCTATGTGAAAATTATAGACCTCCAATCTAGTTAAAGTTTTGAAGAGACAGGGGAAATGAGAAATTGAGAAAAACTAAGTGGGCAGGAGAGAAGTTCTTAGACGTTGCACAGTCAGGGCCTAAACATTCTATTTGCTATATGAAAGTTATAGCTATGAAGATGTACATTAATGATGTATTTGGTGATAATGTCAATCATTTAAATTGTTAAATTATGAGGTACTCATTTAGATCGTCAAGAATTTTGGTCTTTCTTGGTCTTGGACGCAGCTAGTGATACCATTAGGCTTTTTTCTTTGCTTCAATATTAACGAAAGATGTGGTGCTCACATAATTTCTATGCAGGCGTAACTAATGCAGCAAAATTGATGGGTTGCAAAGTTTCTGATTTGATGATGATTTTATCAACGAGAACACTTGAAACAGGAAGTGAAAGTGTTGTCCAAAAGCTGACATTATCACAGGCATGCCATTTTCTTTTGCTATATATAGTCACCTTTTATCTTAATATATGTGGAACTGTTTATTTACTTGTTTCTTCTCTCCGCAGGCAATTGACACCAGGGACGCTTTGGCAAAATCATTATATGCGAGTTTGTTTGACTGGCTTGTGGGACAGCTGAACAAGTTGCTTGAAGCAGGGGATTACAATGCAGGAAAATCCATTAGCATCTTGGATATCTACGGATTTGAATCTTTTCATGTATTTATCATTCACTGGTTTTGTTTTGATTCTGCACTTGGAAATTTTGTCAAACTTATGTCTTATTTTAATTTACACCCTGTACTATTGCAGAGGAACGGCTTTGAACAGCTTTGCATAAACTATGCAAATGAGAGACTGCAACAACACATCAATCGGCATTTTTTTAAACTTGGACAAGAGGTGAACATCTTAGACACACTACTGTTAAGACTGCTGAGAATGTATAATCTTAATATTTTAGACAAAGATCTATATATTCAAGCATGTTCTTGGGATTTTTTTCAGTAAGAAGTTTTTTGCAGTCGTTAAGTAAGATCTTTGCCAAATGTTGGTAAAATAAGTGTGGTGTACTTTCTTTTATTTGATCAATGGAAGAATCTGAAACTCTGTAATTTTGAAACAGTTAGGGTCTCGTTAGGTTCGGGTATTATGAAAGTTATATTGGGAACTGAATCCGTGCTTCCTCTTCTTGGTTTTGTATGGGAGCTGCCGAACACTTTAATTTAAGGTCTATGATAGGCTGTATGTTCAAGTCAGGTTCTCTAGGATTTTTTTCAGTCTTTCAGTAAGATCTTTGTCAAATGTTGCTAACATAAAGATGATGCGCATTTTGATTTGATCTTTAAAAAATATGACATCTTCAAGTCGGTTTCTCTAGAATTTTTTTAGTATTTTATTCAGTAGGATTCTTTTATTTGATCAATAAAAGAATAGTTCAAGTCGGTTTCCGTAGGATTTTTTCACTAATATCTTTGTCCAATGTTGCTAAAGTAAGGGTTAGGTACATTTTTTATTTGATTAGTCCAATAATATGAAACTCTGAAATTAGAGAACAGTTGGGTTCCTGTTAGCTGAACTGGTAGAAGGAAGTTATATGGGAAACTTCTCGCAGGCCCTCTTGTTGCTAGTTTAAAAAAAAAAAAAAATTTAGCCAAATTTAGGAGAAGACTATGCAGTATTGAAATTTGAATCTATGTAATTTTTTGGGTTTCATATGGAGCTGTAAATCAATTAGAAATTTTAGATACTTTAGATTCAATTTTAACACCATATGTCGGAAATTTTCCTATTTTTGAGTTAAGGTTTTTTTTAAATTTAATTTTAGGGTATCATAACCTAAAAGCCTGCTGAACTACACATTCGATTTTATTGTGTATCCCTGGTTGAGAAGTCCAAGTTAATTGAATGTCAATACACATATTACCAAGTCGGTTTCTCTGGGATTTTTTCTCTAATATATTTGTCAAATGTTGCTAAAGTAAGGGTTAGGTGCATTTTTTATTTGATTAGTCCAATATTGTGAAACTCTCTAATTAGAGAACAGTTAGGTTCGAGTTAGCTGAATTGGCAGAAGGAAGTTATATGGGAAACTTCTCGCAGGCCCTCTTGTTGATGGTTAAAAAAAAAAAAAAACTTTAGCCAATTTTAGGAGAAGACTATACAGTATTGAAAACTGAATCTAAGTAATTTTTTGGGTTTCATATGGAGCTGTAAAGCCACCTCGTCACAAAGCTCAATTAGAAATTTTAGATACTTAGATTCAATCTGAACACCATATGTCGGAAATATTCCTATTTTTGTATTCTGATTTTGTTTAAAAAATATTTTTTGACGGTATAATAACCTAAAAGCCTGTTGAACTACACATTCGGTTTTATTGTGTTTCCCTGGTTGAGAAGTCCAAGTTAATTGAATGTCAATACACATATTGCACTTAAAGTGGATGGTGCTTCCCTTCAGTTGATATTTATATTGCTCAGTTCTGTAATTCATGTTTTCTTGTTTGTAGGAATATTCCGAAAATGGGATTGACTGGACCAATGTTGATTTTGTGGACAACATTGAATGTCTAAAACTTTTCGAGAAGGTACTCCTTGTCATGTAATAGCTTACATCTGAATATGGCAGAAGTTTGAAAATTAATTTCTTATTTTATGTTAAAAGGTTATGTGATGGTTAGTTCTAGTTGAAAATTGCCAAATAGGTTTTCTCATGCCGTGGGAATCTTCAAGAGGAACACTTGTAATAAAGGAAACAGCTGAAAAGTCCATAACTCATACCCATAATAATTATTGTACTGTGAGGCAACCCCATATGTGCTGAAATCTATTCCATGTGTAATGATGATCCTTGTAGTGCTTTTCAGGTTGCCTTTAGGTAGTGAATGTGAGTATGGTCAGTTTCTTCTCCTGGATGGTGAGATTAACCTAAAAGCCTGCTCAACTACATATTCAGCTATACGTACCTAAGATAAGTTCCTTCTTCTAGATGGTGAGATAACCTGAAATCTATTCCATGTGTAATGATGATCCTTGTAGTGCTTTTCAGGTTGCCTTTAGGTAGTGAATGTGAGTATGGTAAGTTTCTTCTCCTGGATGGTGAGATTAACCTAAAAGCCTCCTCAACTACATATTCAGCTATACGTACCTAAGATAAGTTCCTTCTTCTAGATGGTGAGATAACCTAAAGCCCGTTTTACTACACTTTAAGCTATACATATAACTACACCGTTCATAACAGTTTATAGAGGACTCTAC
The DNA here is from genome assembly GCA_012295165.1 of Asparagus setaceus. NCBI lineage: Eukaryota > Viridiplantae > Streptophyta > Magnoliopsida > Asparagales > Asparagaceae > Asparagus > Asparagus setaceus. The sequence goes on along the minus strand of CM022706.1, from coordinate 52,057,369 downwards.
CAATTTGATTGATGCTAAAGTGATGGAGCAGTATTTTCCCTTATTCGTATAGTTACACAATAAAAACTAAAGTTCTCAATTTTGAGGAGTTAGTACTTGGACCACTATATGAACGGGAAAAGGCCTGTAGTTTCATGCTATCATGCACGTTGCAGAAATGGAGATAGATATGTTCATAGATGGATAAAGAATGGCTACTTTATTCATAGGCTTAGCTGGCTTTAACCAAGTTTCTTCTTACATGTTTTTGCCACTTTAATATGTTTCTTATACTTCATGTCAATTTTTGTTACATAGGAAATGCATCTTTACTCACTTTTTATGCTTATGCCATTCTTCGGAGGCAAATAAAGTCCCATGCATCAAATCATATCATGGATTAGTTACATTTTGGTACCTTGTGGTATAATGTAATTACACGGGTGACCCTGAGGTTTGTGTATTTACATGAATAATCGTGAGGTTGCTAACTTGTATCGCCGCAGCCCAAAATCTAATGGTTTCTTAACACCGTTTGTTTTTTTAGTAACATGTCAACTAACACTATGGGAATTCCTAAAATACCCTTTTTACACTCTAGTACCTTGTGGTATAATGTAATTGCACCCATGACCCTGGGTCTAAGTATCTACAAAGGTAGCCCTAATTAGTCCCTCAAATCATTTTATTAAGAAATTAGTCCCTCAAATTTTCAATTATTCCATCAAATCTTTAAAGTTCTTCATTAGTCCCTCAAATCATTTTATAAAAGGGTTATTTAGATACTAGTCCTGCAAATCTTTAGTAATTCCATATTAGTCCCTCAAATCTTAAGCAATTTCAAAGATTTGAGGAGCTAATATGGGGTTACTAAAGAATGGGGGCCTGATTTGAAAAACCCTTTCATAAAAGGATTTGTTTCTTAATAGGGTTATTTGCATATACACCTTAAATCATGGGTATTTTGCAAAATACTCTCAAATCTTGGTATTTTGCAAAACTACCCCTCAAATCGTCGATTTTGGGAAAATAACCTAAAAGCCTGCTCAACTACATATTCAGCTATAATGCACCTAAGATAAGTTCCTTCTTCTAGATGGTGAGATAACCTGAAATCTATTCCATGTGTAATGATGATCCTTGTAGTGCTTTTCAGGTTGCCTTTAGGTAGTGAATGTGAGTATGGTAAGTTTCTTCTCCTGGATGGTGAGATTAACCTAAAAGCCTGTTGAACTACACATTCGGTTTTATTGTGTTTCCCTGGTTGAGAAGTCCAAGTTAATTGAATGTCAATACACATATTGCACTTAAAGTGGATGGTGCTTCCCTTCAGTTGATATTTATATTGCTCAGTTCTGTAATTCATGTTTTCTTGTTTGTAGGAATATTCCGAAAATGGGATTGACTGGACCAATGTTGATTTTGTGGACAACATTGAATGTCTAAAACTTTTCGAGAAGGTACTCCTTGTCATGTAATAGCTTACATCTGAATATGGCAGAAGTTTGAAAATTAATTTCTTATTTTATGTTAAAAGGTTATGTGATGGTTAGTTCTAGTTGAAAATTGCCAAATAGGTTTTCTCATGCCGTGGGAATCTTTCGAAGAGGAACACTTGTAATAAAGGAAACAGCTGAAAAAGTCCATAACTCATACCCATAATAATTATTGTACTGTGAGGCAACCCCATATGTGCTGAAATCTATTCCATGTGTAATGATGATCCTTGTAGTGCTTTTCAGGTTGCCTTTAGGTAGTGAATGTGAGTATGGTAAGTTTCTTCTCCTGGATGGTGAGATTAACCTAAAAGCCTGCTCAACTACATATTCAGCTATACGTACCTAAGATAAGTTCCTTCTTCTAGATGGTGAGATAACCTAAAGCCCGCTTTTACTACACTTTAAGCTATACATATAACTACACCGTTCATAACAGTTTATAGAGGACTCTACCAATTTGATTGATGCTAAAGTGATGGAGCAGTATTTTCCCTTATTCGTATAGTTACACAATAAAAACTAAAGTTCTCAATTTTGAGGAGTTAGTACTTGGACCACTATATGAACGGGAAAAGGCCTGTAGTTTCATGCTATCATGCACGTTGCAGAAATGGAGATAGATATGTTCATAGATGGATAAAGAATGGCTACTTTATTCATAGGCTTAGCTGGCTTTAACCAAGTTTCTTCTTACATGTTTTTGCCACTTTAATATGTTTCTTATACTTCATGTCAATTTTTGTTACATAGGAAATGCATCTTTACTCACTTTTTATGCTTATGCCATTCTTCGGAGGCAAATAAAGTCCCATGCATCAAATCATATCATGGATTAGTTACATTTTGGTACCTTGTGGTATAATGTAATTACACGGGTGACCCTGAGGTTTGTGTATTTACATGAATAATCGTGAGGTTGCTAACTTGTATCGCCGCAGCCCAAAATCTAATGGTTTCTTAACACCGCTTTGTTTTTAGTAACATGTCAACTAACACTATGGGAATTCCTAAAATACCCTTTTACACTCTAGTACCTTGTGGTATAATGTAATTGCACCCATGACCCTGGGTCTAAGTATCTACAAAGGTAGCCCTAATTAGTCCCTCAAATCATTTTATTAAGAAATTAGTCCCTCAAATTTTCAATTATTCCATCAAATCTTTAAAGTTCTTCATTAGTCCCTCAAATCATTTTATAAAAGGGTTATTTAGATACTAGTCCTGCAAATCTTTAGTAATTCCATATTAGTCCCTCAAATCTTAAGCAATTTCAAAGATTTGAGGAGCTAATATGGGGTTACTAAAGAATGGGGCCTGATTTAAAAACCCTTTCATAAAAGGATTTGTTTCTTAATAGGGTTATTTGCATATACACCTTAAATCATGGGATTTTGCAAAAATACTCTCCAAATCTTGGTATTTGCAAAACTACCCCTCAAATCGTCGATTTTGGGAAAAATATCCCTAAAATCAACAAATCATCAACTTGGTGCTAAAGGTTTGACTATTTTGTTGATAATTTTTACATTGTGATTACAAATTAGCTTATCAAAGTTGATGATTAATTGCTTTGAGGGTAATTTTTTCCAAAATTGATGATTTGAGGGGTAGTTTTGCAAGTACTGAGATTTGGAGGGTATTTTTGCAAATGCCCATGATTTAAGTGGTATATATGCAAATAACCATTCTTAATAATTCGTTCAACTTGTTTCAATCGCTGAACTTTGTATGGTCCCCTACATTTCACTTAAGCAACTTGGATTAAATCCCGCCAAACGCAGAGAAAAATTTATTTGTATGAAAGGGCATTTTTGTCTTTTTCATATGCAAAGTTAAGCTCCGTTAGCACTTTCACATTGGGCATCAAACTCAGGGTTACCCTTGTAGATACCCAAGCCTCAGGGTCACCCATGTAGTTACATCATACTACAGGTACCGGAGTGTAATTAATCCCATCTCCCTTCTACTTCCCCTTTCAGTCCATAAAAATGTTGGATGTTTACTGTCTCCTTTCACCCTGTGGAAACATATATCTGCTGGAAAAGATTTACATCATACTACAGGGTATCGGAATGTAATTAATCCCATCTTCTCCCTTCTACTTCCCCTTTCAGTCCATAAAATGTTGGATGTTTACTGTCTCCTTTCACCCTGTGCAAACATATATCTGCGGGAACATGTTTACATGATGATTATGATGATGATGCCAAGTTCTATTACAATTTTTTTTAAAGACCTAACCATGAAGTAACACATTTGATGTCTCTAAAATGGCAACAAATTTGAATTTTTATGCATGACAGAAACAGATTGGGCTTTTGTCCTTATTGGATGAGGTGTCAGCACTTCCAAAAGCAACTGATATGACATTTGCAAATAAGCTTAAGCAAAATCTGAGCAGTAATGCCTGCTTCAAGGCAGAAAAAGGTGGTGCTTTCAGAATATGCCATTTTGCTGGCGAGGTTTGTTCTTGCGCTTCCTTTTCCCCTCTATTTGAATAAGGCTGGTCAAGCTTAAAGATCTTTCTCTCAGATGCATAAGCAACTTTTAGAACTCGATTTGTACGAGATAGTTCAGGAATCTGCATTTGTTAGATATCATGTTCAGGATTCTGCTTTGCTTATTATTATGAGAACTTTGGCAGGAAGATCTCACTTTTTTACCTATGTTTTTCTGGCAATATCTGCACCCTCCAAGTTCTTTACTCTATGGAAAATATATTTAAAGCTCATCTAGTGGTGCATCAAATTTTATTATAAATTTATGTGTTGACACGGTTCATGGGCAAAGTATTGTGCCATGGAGCTAAATTTAAATTCTTGCTATTCTGCCTTTGTTCACATTTCTGCATAATGTACTAGACAAGGCAGTGCTTGGGATTTTATTTCTCCTATTTTTAAATTCTTTTAGTTGTCTACTAACTCAAACTTTTAGTTCACTAATGTGAAATGTGTGAAAAGATGTAGCACAAATGTAAGAGTTGCAGTATAGGCTGAATGATTAAATGAAAGCTATCTTTTATGTAATAGACAAGGCCGTGCTTGGGATTTTATTTCTCCTATTTTAGATTCTTTTAGTAATGTACTAACTAAAATTTTGAGTATACTAATGTTAAATGTGAAAAGATGTAATGTAAGAGTTGCAGTATGGGCTATATGATTAAATTAGAGCTATAAACGGAAGAAGACTGTTATAATTTATTATTGAAACTTATAGGCCGGTGAAGACATTAGTAAATGAATATAGTATATGTGACACTTTAGATTTTTGAAAATCACCATCTGGATATCTTGGACAAGAAATGTGTTCTGAGTCTGGTAACTGTACCGTAGATAAAAATTGGGTGCATTTGATATCTTCTAAGAAGCAATTGTGCTATTACTCGTTTCAACTTGCACTAGGTCTCTCTTTCCGTGGGTTCCAATAAATTCGGCGGTGACACAACAAAGTGCATAACTAGCAGAGCTTACTGTATATGACATATATTCACATTGTATTCTCAAGATCAAACAATGTGGAGCTAACACTCCCCTTTGATATCAGGTTTCGTATAATACAATTGGTTTCTTGGAGAAGAACAAGGATTCACATCATTCAGATTACATTGAGCTTCTTTCGTCATGCTCTTGTCAACTTCCGCAGCTCTTTGCCTCCCATGTGCATAACCAAGTAAGCCCTTTCCCGAAGTTAAATGGAGCTGATTCACAGCAGCAGAGTGTTGGGACAAACTTTAAGGTACCTCCAACTTGAATTATAAATTTTATAACGTGATACATTAATACTCTCTTTTATCCTGTAGCTTTAATAGATAGTACGATAATGTTCAGATAGACATCTATTTAGTTCACGAGCTTTAGATGTTGCTCATGGTGTACTTCCTGCTTTGCATGAATTATTTGGTAGTACCCACTACCCAAAATTGTCTTAATGTTACCACTGTGCTTCCATTAGAAGTTTTCAATTCTTTTTGGTCCATGATATTGAAATATGCAAATACACGATTCTGATGTACATCACCATGGGTGTTTGATGGTCCATATGATTTATAGATTTGATATGCTTTTAGGATCAACTTTTCAAGCTGATGGAGCAGTTAGAGAAGACCACTCCTCACTTTATACGATGCATTAAGCCAAATGAACAACATCTTCCTGGACTGTATGAACATGATCTAGTTTTACAACAGCTTAGATGCTGTGGAATACTGGAAGTTGTTAGGATGTCAAAGTTAGGATATCCATCTTGGATGACACACCAACAATTTACTGAACGGTAATTACTGTCTTCCTTATATCTGAAGTTTCAGTAATATCTGTATTCATACTAATTCTTGAGAAACCTATATCTTTCCTTCAGGTACGGTTTTTTTCTCTCGCAAAATGTTGTATCTCAGGACCCACTCAGTGTTTCCGTCAACATTCTTCAGCACTTCAATGTCCCGCCTGACACATATCAAGTTGGTTATACAAAGATATTTTTCCGCAGTGGACAGGCAATTTCCCTTATCCATTTTTGTTCTTTTTATTTCTATTCACATTTGGTGTCTCTCTCTCTCTCTCTCTCACGCACGCACGCACGCACACATACTCACATGATGGCTCATGTATAATAAATATTCTAGGATTTGTGTAGTTAATTAAACTGTTAAGTTTTCCTGGGGACATCATCTTGGGTTGGATACCTTCTTGTTTACTCGATAATTCTCATGGTCATAATGTTGGTTCAAATTCATGGATATTATTCTCCAAACATACATACAATCACAATATATATTTTTCATCAGGTAAACAAGCAAACTGTTGATTTAGTAGTGCAAACAAGCAAACTGTTGATTTAGTAGTGCCTTCTTCTTTACTGGATAATTCTCATGTTCATAATGTTCGTTCAAATCCGTGGATAGTATTCTCCAAACAGACGTACAACCATAATATATATTTTTCGTTAGGGAAACAAGCAAACCTGTTGGTGCATGCGTGCTAGAATAGGAAACCTTGTGACTTCACATAAAAAATTGTTTGTAATTTCTGTATGAATTGAAATATAAAATCAGCTATTTCCTTGAACGGGAATATGAATCTATAACCACAAGACGGTGGAAGAGCTTCATTCAAGTTATCTTGTCTGGGCTTCCTAGGAACTTCTCATCATTAATTTCTATTGATGGCGTATGTAATCGGGTACACGGTAAATGGTGCAAAATAAAATATGTGTACAGTGCATCTCATCATCAACAATCCTGTTCTGATCTGGTTGCGTGCTATCATTTCCAGTTTTTGGCATGATATTGTATGCATGCATTACTTTTTCACAACTGCACATTGGTCAAAGTTCTCTACCTCCGTTTGATAAACTGAAAAATGATAGCAAAGATCCTTGTCTCTGCTTGTGGAATCCTCATATACAATGTTTCCTACTTTCCTGAGAATCTCCCACTATTTCCTTAGCAGTCTTCAGATATTTTATATGTCCCACCTTGCACTCAAAAAAGATTTGTCATTGTCTCAACAAGTATGCCAGGAATTTGGGGAATTCAAAAGTTCACTTTTACCCAAATCTAGTACCGAAACCAAAACCCAGTCGATATTTTTTCCATTTCCAAGTTGTTTTGATTTGTTGGTTGTAGGAAAGCTACAATCAGTTGTGCTTCTCTTCTGCTCTTGGACCTAACTCAGCAAGTATTTTCATGGTTTCCATATTTTCTCTCTTATTTTGTTCTCATAGTTGCCAAAACGTTTAGATAAGCACAGCCATGATGTTTTCCAAACCTTACCAGGATTTCTTGAACCTTTTCTCATTTTTCCTCTTATATGAGCATTGCATTTAGACAGTCCACTTGTTTTTCATATGGCTGTCAGCTTGAAACTGACATGCTTTTAATTTTTTTAATATTGGTCATTGTTTCCTTTTCTCAACATTGATGTTCATTTGACAATTAAGTTTTTGTTCTTACTGACATTTCTCGTTTCTTGCATGTTGCTATAGATTGCATCGCTGGAAGAAGTTAGACACCGGACTCTGCAAGCTATTCTATGTGTTCAGAAGCGATTTCGTGCTCTTAAAGTTCGTCGTCATTTTCAAGAGCTCAAGAATGGAGTTACTATGCTGCAGTCATGTAATGCAATATTAATACCTGAATTAACAATCAGTTATTCCTTCCTAATTTCTTTTACCATTTGCAGTTATCCGTGGCGGACTGGCGAGAGAGCACTTCAATGACCTTAAAAGCTTGAAAATGTCGAGAACCAACCATATGAGAGCTACAAGTGATCCTAATTTCAATCTGCAGGTATTAGTGGTACGTCATGACATGAAAGCTTCCGATTCAAAAGTCATTTTATTGCCATTCTAGTTTTTCTATTATCTCGAGTGTAAAGATCATTAACCTACTGGTGAAGATCAATGCCACCAAAAATTTATGAGGATGATCTATAATGTTTACCCCTTCTTCTTCCCTCTCCATCAAGTAACAGAAATTTCTCTGTATAAGTACTACTCGTTGTGGCGCCTTTCATCAAATTAGTTTTGGTAATAGGAGACATACATCAGATGGAAATAAACATCTTGGCCAGATCATTCATAAAATTATAAGTTGAGTGTATTATAAATGCTATTAATATTTTGCCTAGAACATTTACAAACATTTACGAGGACGATCTATACTGCCTTCTCCTCCCTTTCCTCATGTTAAAATAAGATCATACTCATATTTTGTTTATATTCTTTCTTTATTATCACAATATCCACAGAGCTTATGGGGTTTCATGAATGTACTTTATAATGGTAGGAAATAAACAAGGAGCAATGTCAAGTAGCCCATGCAGTTGATGAAGATCTCCAAAGACGGGTTTTGAAGGCAGAAGCTGCATTGAAAATTAAGGAAGAGGAGAATCTCACATTGAAACAGGAACTCCAGCTATATGAGACAAAATGGTCTGATTACGAGGCCAAAATGAAGTCTATGGAAGAGTTGTGGCAAAAGCAGATGACATCGTTACAGGTCGGTTTCTGTATCAGTTAGTATCTGAACTTTGGATTCAGTCAGCAACTACATATTTTATAAATTCATCCAACCTGTTAGCCCAAAAATCTCTCTGTCACACCCAATACTTATACTGAAGTTTAGCCCCTAATTAGAAAAGTCTGAGATTCTTTATTATTATTTTTCCCTGCATGCCTCATATTTGGAGAAAAATATCAATGGCAAAACTTTTGTTATGTCGTAAGTTGTAACCATTATCCTGACCATTCATCAATTTATTTCCTAATGGTGTGGTGTCCTGTGCAGATGAGTTTGGCTGCAGCAAAAAAGAGCCTAGCTGTTGATGACAGTGAAAGCCAAGAAGGAAAACTTGAACCTCCACCAAATAACCTCTATTCTGGTCATGAAGATACATCTTCAGAGTTTCAAACACCTGAAGTCACACCGGCCAAACAACCTCGTGGATCTGCTGCAGTACTACCAAGAAACTCCAATGGCACTCACAGTGCAGTTAGTCACATGGTAAAAGAGTTCGAGCAGCAAAAGAAGGTTTTTGAGGATGATGCAAAATTCCTCATTGAGGTGAAGGCTGGGCAGTCACTTGCCAACATGAACCCAAATGAGGAACTTCAGAAACTGAAGTTGAGATTTGCTACTTGGAAGAAGGATTACAAGGTCAAGTTAAAGGAGACAAAGGTGGAACTTCACAAGCTCGGTAATTCCGAACAGGTCAAAACCCGTAAGAGATGGTGGAACTTAAGGAGCACTAAATAGTTTATAAAAATGCTACACTGGCGTGTGAGATATGAAACAAGGAATCCTGAGCAGGGGTGGAACTCCAAGAAGCTCGGTAATTTGGAGCAGGTCAAAACCCTCCCGAAGCATGGTGAACAAAAGGAATACTAATTAACTTATAAAGATGGTGCTACTTGCTTTGTTGGAGTTTTTTGGTGTCTGAGATTTGAAGCAAGGAATCCTGACCAGAATCAGATGGACTATACTTGACCATATGTTGGACAGTGGGGGAGCGATTAACTGTGTATATAATTAAAATGAGAGCTGTTAATTTAGAGTGGCTTAGTTATGTGATATATTTATGTGATGCAATTTCTGGGAGTGTAAATTGTAGATGTTAGACTATGAATACAGAACAAAATTTCAGTCATTCTCTGAAATGACATTTGTACATGCAAACAAGGAAATGGAAAAAAATATCTATTTTACTTTAATGTTTTTATTTTATTTTATTATAATTTAAGTCTTGCTGAATACTACTACATGAGGATTCCTCTCCTGGTGCAGGTATTGTGATCCAAGAGTTAGCTTGATATATTCTCTGGAAGAGGAAGAACTTACAACTCTGTATCAGACTTTTATTTTGTTGGAACAATTATCTTATAAACAATACATTTCTAGAACTTATTTATTTTTTTCTGTAATTATTTGCAGAACAATCATCAAGAATGATGTCGGAAAGTAGTTGGAAATTTTAAAGTGTTACAACTTCTCATCCATTCAGGGAGAAGAGTTTGCTCAAACAGAAAGCAAGACAATTCAAAAGGTTTGTGACGAACTCCTTTACTATCTTGTCTTATTTCCTTTTTCTTATTAATTGCATCTGGTCATGTGATGAATCTCACAGTCTCTTGTTGACAAATGCTTCTAGTAATACTCTAACATGTAGCATTCTTTTCAGAAATCATTGTTTCTTGGTGGCAAATGTTTCTGGTAGTAATTCTTTCTGAGCAATTGATCTTTATTTCCAACTAAATTAAGAATTTTAAACTACTGTTGAGTCATAAGACTTTTTTAATCATTTATGTTGAAAGTAAGGATGTAAAGTTTAGACAAAGTGCATTTTACAGGAAACCACTCCATTGTTGCAATTTCTGAACCAATTATTGTTTTCTGTGGTTGTTTTCAGGCCAAAACTTCCAAAGGAGAGACTATAGGCAGCATCATATGAAAGAAGTCAGATCCTCATTAATTAATAATAATGCCATATATCAAATGTTCAACTCGAAAATTACTTCGGAGAGAGAGGCTTGGCCGAACTGCAAAGAGAGACTGCCTAAAAGGTTGGAGTAAAATTTCTTCACATTTTATGTCATTTTACCTTTTTTCTTTGGAGAAGTACAACCAACTGTTAGTGGAATAGACTGATTATCTGTTTATACGTAATTACCCGAGGATAGCATGACTATGATATATTATGTTCACTGAAGTGTGCCATAATTCATCAAAAATATAGACAAAGTTACGCGTAGAATATTTCAACTTCTTGTTTGTCTGAGAATCCAGTGGAGTACCGACTCAAAGGAAAGCTTCAGAAACCATAGGCTTTCTGTACTTTATGGCATTTACAGAAGTAGTTTCTTTATTGTTGTCTGCAGTATATCAGAGGGATCTTTATGCATACGGATTTATAGTTAAATTGATGAATAAGATACTTTACAGGCATTCATAATTTGTATTGTGTGGTCAATCGTGAACATGTTTTTTAAAACGTTTTTTCTTTACGAAAGCATAGTCTGTCCTCCAAGTTGAACTTTGCTAGAGAATGAATATTTTTTTTGGGTTAATTGCAGTTTGGTCCCTTGTATATCGCCCAATTGCGGGTAAACCCCCTTAGTTCTATTGTTGCAGATAGAACTCCAGAATGAAAATTTGTCTGATCTTACACTAACAATGAGAAACATTGGTCACATAGTTATCTGAAACATAAGAATGAAAGGATGTTACAAATATACACTGACAATGACACAAATATCTCTGATTTTCTGATACAAACTAAAGATCATCACAACACCAATAATCTACAACAAATACCCTCAAGAGCATTTGACACACCGAAAGAGCTTAAGTACGTTTAAGAGCCTGGAACAAATTTGGTAGCATAAACCCAAGCATTGTTGGCAACAGGGTTATCAAGATGATCCAAAAGGTTCTCCAATGGCCCTTTTCCTGTCACAATTGCCTGAACAAAGAATCCAAACATCGAAAACATGGCCAGCCTCCCATTCTTGATTTCCTTCACCTTCAGCTCCGCAAATGTAACCGGATCATCTGCCAACCCTAATGGATCAAAATACTGCCCACCCGGGTATAAATCATTACCACTTCCGACTCCCGGTAGCCCATTAATACGATAACCCTCTACTAAACCCATTAGCACCACTTGAAACCCTAGAACTGCTAAAATGCTCTGAGCATGAACTAAGTTAGGGTTTCCAAGATAGTCAAGTCCGCCCTCTGAGAAGATTTGGGCTCCGGCCTTGAACCAGACAGGCTCTTTGAAGTCGACTTTGACCCATTTTGCGAGGACTTCAGGCGTTATGCATCCGAGGGCGCCAAGCATGGCCCACCGGCAGTGGATGACTTCGAGGGCTCGGTTGCGAGCGAAGGCCTCAGGGTCTGCAGAGAGACCGGCAGTGTCCCAGCCGTAGTCACCGGGGAATTCGCCGGTGAGGTAGGATGGGGTTTGGGCAGAGAATGGGCCTAGGTATTTTACCCGGTCTGGCCCGTACCAGAGGTCATTTCCCTAGACGAAACATGAGATATGACATGAGAGGCTTAATCATTATTCCTAAATAGATATCTTCGCAGTTCATCTGAACCAGGAGGGACTAAATGAAGCATAATAATTAATCTATTTGTCGTTGAATGATTCAGCTTACTCTAGATTTTATTAAGGTCTTTTTTTCCTTCTATTTTTCGGATATTAGCACTTAAATATCCCAAAATTCACACCATCTTTAACTTCGATACCTGAACTGTTCTTTGGCCAAAAATTCAACTTTGATGCACCTGTTAAGTAATTATAGCATATCAAAGTTGCTTTTTGAACCTGGGGATATTTTTTGGGCAAAAGAAAATTTTGTGTATCAAATTTAAAAATGTTGTAAACTTTGGGGTATTAAGTGTAACCCTTTAACTTCTGTAATAGAAGAGGAAAGGTTCCCCAAGAAATGACAGGATGGTGAGTTGTGAGACATCTGATTTCTATAGTTTCGTGACCTTGTTTCACAATTGAACAGCCACAACAATTTACGTGCAGAATACCTTGTTGGAAACATTCTATTGCTTTGGTTTGGAACTATTTTCAGACTCTGGGATAGTTCGTGCGTACTAACCACATTAAACAACTTTCTTCTCACTGAGTAGCATATTGTGTAATCTAAACTAAATCGGAGAAATAAAATTTGAGAAATACAATATTGTTAATAAAATTCATTTGTTACGGTAAGAAGAAAAGGGATCTCTTAAGACAGGCTAGCTAATATATTTTCATTTTGTTCACAGGTGTATCTTAGGCTTACCATGGTGACCTTCCCATTGCCCATGGAGACTGCATCTCGGAGCGGGTTTGCGCCCGTTGGGACCCGGGTCCGGCCAAGGAATGGAGTTGGTCTAACAATGCTTGCTGCCATCTCTCTCTCCTTCAATCTGTGAAGTTGATGGTCTCTATTGATTTTCTTCTCTCTCTCTTTGTGCAGTGATGGTGTCTGTTAAGTACAGCAGGAGAAGTGACGGTTTGTGGTCAATCGTGAACATGTTTTTAAAACGTTTTTCTTTACGAAAGCATAGTCTGTCCTCCAAGTTGAACTTTGCTAGAGAATGAATATTTTTTGGGTTAATTGCAGTTTGGTCCCTTGTATATCGCCCAATTGCGGGTAAACCCCCTTAGTTCTATTGTTGCAGATAGAACTCCAGAATGAAAATTTGTCTGATCTTACACTAACAATGAGAAACATTGGTCACATAGTTATCTGAAACATAAGAATGAAAGGATGTTACAAATATACACTGACAATGACACAAATATCTCTGATTTTCTGATACAAACTAAAGATCATCACAACACCAATAATCTACAACAAATACCCTCAAGAGCATTTGACACACCGAAAGAGCTTAAGTACGTTTAAGAGCCTGGAACAAATTTGGTAGCATAAACCCAAGCATTGTTGGCAACAGGGTTATCAAGATGATCCAAAAGGTTCTCCAATGGCCCTTTTCCTGTCACAATTGCCTGAACAAAGAATCCAAACATCGAAAACATGGCCAGCCTCCCATTCTTGATTTCCTTCACCTTCAGCTCCGCAAATGTAACCGGATCATCTGCCAACCCTAATGGATCAAAATACTGCCCACCCGGGTATAAATCATTACCACTTCCGACTCCCGGTAGCCCATTAATACGATAACCCTCTACTAAACCCATTAGCACCACTTGAAACCCTAGAACTGCTAAAATGCTCTGAGCATGAACTAAGTTAGGGTTTCCAAGATAGTCAAGTCCGCCCTCTGAGAAGATTTGGGCTCCGGCCTTGAACCAGACAGGCTCTTTGAAGTCGACTTTGACCCATTTTGCGAGGACTTCAGGCGTTATGCATCCGAGGGCGCCAAGCATGGCCCACCGGCAGTGGATGACTTCGAGGGCTCGGTTGCAGCGAAGGCCTCAGGGTCTGCAGAGAGACCGGCAGTGTCCCAGCCGTAGTCACCGGGAATTCGCCGGTGAGGTAGGATGGGGTTTGGGCAGAGAATGGGCCTAGGTATTTTACCCGGTCTGGCCTGTACCAGAGGTCATTTCCTAGACGAAACATGAGATATGACATGAGAGGCTTAATCATTATTCCTAAATAGATATCTTCGCAGTTCATCTGAACCAGGAGGGACTAAATGAAGCATAATAATTAATCTATTTGTCGTTGAATGATTCAGCTTACTCTAGATTTTATTAAGGTCTTTTTTCCTTCTATTTTTCGGATATTAGCACTTAAATATCCCAAAATTCACACCATCTTTAACTTCGATACCCTGAACTGTTCTTTGGCCAAAAAAAAAAAAAATTCAACTTTGATGCACCTGTTAAGTAATTATAGCATATCAAAGTTGCTTTTTGAACCTGGGGATATTTTTTTGGGCAAAAGAAAATTTTGTGTATCAAATTTAAAAATGTTGTAAACTTTTGGGGTATTAAGTGTAACCCTTTAACTTCTGTAATAGAAGAGGAAAGGTTCCCCAAGAAATGACAGGATGGTGAGTTGTGAGACATCTGATTTCTATAGTTTCGTGACCTTGTTTCACAATTGAACAGCCACAACAATTTACGTGCAGAATACCTTGTTGGAAACATTCTATTGCTTTGGTTTGGAACTATTTTCAGACTCTGGGATAGTTCGTGCGTACTAACCACATTAAACAACTTTCTTCTCACTGAGTAGCATATTGTGTAATCTAAACTAAATCGGAGAAATAAAATTTGAGAAATACAATATTGTTAATAAAATTCATTTGTTACGGTAAGAAGAAAAGGGATCTCTTAAGACAGGCTAGCTAATATATTTTCATTTTGTTCACAGGTGTATCTTAGGGATTGGTTTCTGTAACTAAACATACATCAGATGAATTATCTAAACTGCTCAGAACTTTAACATGAGCAATTCGATGGAGAACTATTTTCCTTCAAAAATTTTAGGGGAAAATGAAAAAGTTAACAAAAGCTCTTTTATTGTTCGAATTTTAATATAAATCCTTTTATATCATTATCTATGAGAGATTGGTTAGTTAAGAGTTTTGAATAATTTAGAATTTTTTGAACATAATTATTAGAAAAGCTTTTATTTTGAACCTAGAGTTTTATCTTCACTTGATCTTTTTTAATTTCCAAGAGAAAGGCATCCCACATCATCTCTCCAGCAACTCGGGCGGAGGAGGGGAGTGTTTTTCTTCTTCTTTTTTTCTTTTCTTTTTTGTAAATGAAGATAAAGAAGAGGGAAGTATTTGTTTACATGAAAGGGAAAGATGAAGAATGTGTGGAGGTAACTTGCTTTCATTATTTTAGGGGTTTGTTTTATCGAAAGTGTATGTAAGAGTAAAATGTAAAAATTTATCATGTCAAACTTAATGCAAATTCAACTTTTCCCAGGAAATTGAGAACGTCACATATGAAAGTGAAATAGAGGAAAACAATTTTAACTAGAAATATTTCGGATTTTTATAATACTAAGACTCTCAGATCACTATTTCAGTATTAAACCCCAACATCTTGGTATTTTCAAAAATCCTTTAGGCTCCGTTTGGTAGGGTTAATAATGAGATTACGGAGAAGGGTTAACATAGTTAGCCCATTCATTAACCCAGAGAATAAAGTTTTTTTTAAATCTGTTAGGTTATTTTATTTTAATCCTAGTGATCATTTTTTGTGTTTGGGAACTAAAAAGGCACTATGGACACTTTCTTTATATAAACAAAGGGGTTAGTTCTTACTCGTCTAAATAGAAGGGTTTGTCAACCCCTCGTTTTGAGGATTTAACCACTTTAACGCTCTACAGGAATCTGTAAACCCTTACTATTTTTGTGTTTGGAAAATTATGCGGAATTAACTCAGTTTACATCATGTATAAATCTTTGTGTTTGGCAGACTGAGGAGGGGTTAACTCTCCTTAACTCCTCACTTAATTCTTTAACAGAGCCCCATGAATGATTTACAATTTTACATTCAAATTCTTTACCTAAGTATATTGTTAACTCTTAAATATACAGAGTAAGTTACAATAATACCATAGGAGTCCTCTCCCTTTATCTTCATTGTTCAATTCTTATGCCTCTCTTATTAATTTCCCACATTTTCCTCTATTTTCGTTTCAAAATCTCAATCCTAATATAGGCTTTAATCAAAACAAACAAAAGGAAGCGGGGGGAAAAAAAATCCTCCCCAAGATCCATTGTTTGTCATTACTAAATGTTATTGTCACAAGCAAAATGAGACATATATTGACTAAATGCTATCTTTATCAAATTTTCTCATAACAAACAAAATAAGATGGTTAAAATAGAAAACTTAAAAAAATGAAAATGAAAAAACTTCGCCTTGGCAAATAAATGAATGATAATATTATAAATAAAATTTTCAAAGGATTTATTTACATTTTTCAAATAAACAAGTAATTTTATGTGGCAGATATATTTGACTTCGATCGATATTTATTGGTAGTTACCAATTTAATCATTCATAATATAATATGATTTCAAAGATAAATAAATAAAATTATATTACATCACTTTTACTTTTCTACTTTCAACAATAATTTGACTTTTGTAGATAATGTATTTCACTTGCATGCTGACATGAATATACTTTCTCACTTAGGGGGGGGTTATTGGTTGTGGATTGTTGATTTGGATTCGGACTTTTTATTGGATTTCAATTTAGGGTGTTATTCGTTTCGGACTAAAATTTAGATTTAAATTTAAGATGTTATTGGTTTAGGACTAGGATTCGGATTTAAATTTAATGTGTTATTGGTTTAGGACTAGGATTTGGATTTGAATTTAAGGTGTTATTGGTAGTCTAGGATTGTTATCGACTAGGATTTCAAATTTAAGGTGTTATTGGTAGTCTAGGATTGTTATCGACTAGGATTTCAAATTTAAGGTGTTATTGGTAGTCTAGGATTGTTATCGACTAGGATTTCAAATTTAAGGTGTTATTGGTAGTCTAGGATTGTTATCGACTAGGATTTCAAATTTAAGGTGTTATTGGTAGTCTAGGATTGTTATCGACTAGGATTTCAAATTTAAGGTGTTATTGGTAGTCTAGGATTGTTATCGACTAGGATTTCAAAATCCACACTCCATTCCAACTCTATAGTTTTTAATGAAAAAATCTTAATAGAAAGTCCAAGTTAAAATTGATGGATTGTGATGTTACTATGTGGATTTCCTCTCTCCTCTTCTCTTTACTTATTTAATATATTTCAAATTAAATATATTTACTTTTATAATATTCCATATTTCTAAGTTATTATATACTAACATTGAATGTATTTAATTTTAAAATATTTTAATCAACTTCTATAAATTTATTTAATTCATTTAAAATAAAATATATTTAATACTATATTACATACATTTCGTTTCAACTATTTAAATAAATTACAAGATGTATTTTATTTTTTGTTGTCATCCGTTAATCGAAATGAGGGTGGTTTTAAATTAATATTTTTGTTAATGATTATTATTCAACATAATAATTTAATTTGAAACTTCTAATGCAAATAATCCACAAATCTAAAATTTAGTCCGAGAATCCAACCCTCAGTCTATGAATCCAAAGCAAAAGTTCGAGAATCCAAACCCAAAGTTCAAGAATTTTACTCACAAAAATCAAAATCCAATCCAAGAGTCCGGGGCTCTAACCATAAATTCCGAGTCCATGTCCCAATCCAAGAATGTCGGATTCATGAACAATTGTCCGAGTCCAAATCAACAATCCGGAACGAATAACACCCGCCAAAAACTTGATGGGGACTAAATGATGTCCTAGAGGTGCAAGTATACAACCTTCAAGTTATAGTATAAAGAGTTACCGATCCCACGAGGAACGGGTTTTGTAAGAGTTAGTCCAATTTGGTTCTCAAATTATGTGCAAGACAATTAGGAGTTTATGTACATGGTAAAAGTGGTCATGAAAAGATTAGAGAGTGGATGTGGATTATGTGCAAATAAAAAAAAACGAGGAAGAAATTGTGTGTGAGGAGATTAGAAAATGTGAAGGTGAATGGAGTGCAAATAAACACAAAATGAGAGTGAAAAGATTAGAGAGTGTGTAAGTAAATTTGTGCAAAAGAAAATAAGATTGAGAGAGAGGGAGAGTAAAGGAGAATCAAATCAAGAAGGAAAAGAAAATCAAGAAAACAAAATCAAGAACAAAGAGGCAAAATAAGAAAGTAAAAGATGTAGAATTCAATTAAAGATATTGAGGAATCTAGAATTGAATCCACTAGCTAATCTCATTTATGAATTCATGAAGTATTCTCTTTAATCACATTTCACTATAGATTTAATGGGTATAGCCTATCCTACCACTTTTAAGGCAAGCATAGCCTATCCTAAAGTTCATCCAAGTAAAATTAAAACTCATGAGAAAAATAACAACAAGATAGTAATCCTAGAATTCATTAGCATACTCTATCCTACCACTTTTAAGGTAAGCATAGACTATCCAATACTTCTTCTATCAATTAGTTCTCTAGTTGATTATCCTAAGCATGATTATTTTAAGCACAAGAGAGTAATTTAAGAATCATAAAAGTGATTAGACTAGTTTCATGCAATTCTAAATTTCCTTCAAGGGATTAGTTCCACATCATTAGAAAATAAAAGAAAGAAAATAAAGATGAGAGTAAGAGGAGGAGAATGAGAATTAAACTAATTACAAAAGGAAAGGAAAAATAAAAGCAAAGAAAGAAAGAAAAGAAAATCTAAACTAATAGCAAGGAAAGTAAATCTACTCTATGAATTAAAGACAAGACATGAAAGTAAATTGCATGAAAGTAAATTGCATAAAAGTAAATCTACACTACAAAGCAATTAAATGAACAAGAAAGAAATGCAAAAGAAATAAAATAGAAACCTACAACTCCTGATCTTCATCTCATCCTCCTTTTGGTCCTTGGATAAGAAGAAGAAATTGAAGGGTGAAAATTTTATTTATTGTGTAACAAAGTTACAATTTTGGAAGGTCTTCAATTAAGAGTAACCCTCCTCTCCAAATGGAGTTTTTACAAAATATTTCACACTCAAAACCCTCAAAGATTCACCCCTATTTATAGCCCAACGGAGTTGATGTGAACCATTGGATCAAACTTAGCCAAAAGGAAGAGAAATCCACCATTAATTTGGAATCTGTAAATCGATCGGTTGGCCATTTAAAGATATCAAATGAATTAATTATTTCATTAACTTCTTTAAATTGGCAAGTTGACTGAATTTTGTGGGTATATTCACTGCAAACCCTCACGAGACTACAACTCGCCCACTAGGGTAACCTAGGGGTTTAAAGGCTTGTTGTATGCTAAATACAACCGCGATTCTCTGAAAGTGAGTTAGGTTTTCTTTTTATTTTCTTTGCTAGAGGACTAGCAAAAGTTTAGGTGTGGGGGTATTTGATTATCACATTTTAATTACATTTTTATACCCTCATTACCTATTTTATATGAATAAAGATATCACTAATAATCGTTTTTATCTTAATTTGCGTGTTAATGAAGTATTAATGAATAAAGCCCAAATGACTCAAATTCTCTCAATTTCTACCAATTTTGAAGCCCAAATCGAAGACAAACGAAGGCCCAAGATACCAAGGATCCAAGAAGAATTCGTGCAAAAATAGCAAGGAAAGTAAATCTACTCTATGAATTAAAGACAAGACATGAAAGTAAATTGCATGAAAGTAAATTGCATAAAAGTAAATCTACACTACAAAGCAATTAAATGAACAAGAAAGAAATGCAAAAGAAATAAAATAGAAACCTACAACTCCTGATCTTCATCTCATCCTCCTTTTGGTCCTTGGATAAGAAGAAGAGAAAGGAAATTGAAGGGTGAAAATTTTATTTATTGTGTAACAAAGTTACAATTTTGGAAGGTCTTCAATTAAGAGTAACCCTCCTCTCCAAATGGAGTTTTTACAAAATATTTCACACTCAAAACCCTCAAAGATTCACCCCTATTTATAGCCCAACGGAGTTGATGTGAACCATTGGATCAAACTTAGCCAAAAGGAAGAGAAATCCACCATTAATTTGGAATCTGTTGTAAACTGATCGGTTGGCCATTTAAAGATATCAAATGAATTAATTATTTCATTAACTTCTTTAAATTGGCAAGTTGACTGAATTTTGTGGGTATATTCACTGCAAACCCTCACGAGACTACAACTCGCCCACTAGGGTAACCTAGGGGTTTAAAGGCTTGTTGTATGCTAAATACAACCGCGATTCTCTGAAAGTGAGTTAGGTTTTCTTTTTATTTTCTTTGCTAGAGGACTAGCAAAAGTTTAGGTGTGGGGGTATTTGATTATCACATTTTAATTACATTTTTATACCCTCATTACCTATTTTATATGAATAAAGATATCACTAATAATCGTTTTTATCTTAATTTGCGTGTTAATGAAGTATTAATGAATAAAGCCCAAATGACTCAAATTCTCTCAATTTCTACCAATTTTGAAGCCCAAATCAAGACAAACGAAGGCCCAAGATACCAAGGATCCAAGAAGAATTCGTGCAAAAATATCAAGAAAAGACAAAATCGTTGGGAACCATCGGTTGACCAACCGGTTGGCTAACAGGTTGGCTAACCGATCGCCAACCGATCGGTTTGCAAATGATTCCAGATTAATGGTGGATTTCTCTTCCTTTTGGCTAAGTTTGATCCAATGGTTCACATCAACTCGTTGGGCTATAAATAGGGTGAATGCCGAGGGTTTTGAGTGTGAAATATTTTGTAAAGACTCCATTTGGAGAGGAGGGTTACTCTTAATTGAGAAGACCTTCCAAAATTATAACTTTTGTTACACAATAAATAAAATTTTTCACCCTTCAATTTCCTTTCTCTTCTTCTAATCCAAGGACCAAAAGGAGGATTAGATTAAGATCGGAGTTGTTGGTTTTCCTTTTATTTCTTTTTCATTTTCTTTCTTGTTCATTTAATTGCTTTGTAGCTTAGATTTACTTTCATGCAATTTAATTTCATGCAATTTACTTTCATGCAATTTACTTTCATGCAATGTATTTAATTCTTGTATTTACTTTCAAGAATAGATTTTTCTTTAATTCACCTTGAGGCTAGAACCCTCTAGGGAATTACCCTTTTCTAAGTGTGGAGCTAATATTTGTGGGATCCCTAGAGATTGTTTGAAACTAGCTAACAAATCCAACTCATTCTTGTGAGATTGAGATAAGCTAAGTGGATCTACTCTAGATTCCTCATATCTTTAATTAATCCTCCATACTTTACATTCTTAATTTTCCTCTTATCCTTGTTTTTCATTTGTTTATTTTTTAATTGTCTTTCTCCTCTCTTGATTTCTTTTTTTTTTATTTACACAAATCACAATCACCCTCCTTCTCTCACACTCATTTTCTTTTATTTTCACTTTTACCACTTCCATCTTTAAACCCCTCACACTCATTTTCTTCCTCGTTTTATCACACACATTTTCTAAATCTCTCCACTCTCATTTTCTTCCTCATTTTATTGTGCATAATCCACAATCCACTCTCTCTTATCTCTCACGAACCACTTTCACCATTTTCACACTTTCATTTTATTTGAATAACTCCTAATTGTCATGCGCAAAATTTGAGAACCAAAACTTGAACAAAACTCTTCCTACTTCTCGTTCCTCGTGGGATCGATAATCTTATATACTATAACTTGATAAGTTGTATACTTGCAACTAAGGTAATCACTCACAGAAAAAATTACTTTCACATGTTCAAATCATTTTAATTTCCCCAAACACCCCCTGATGTTATGAGTTTAACATTTCCATGTATTAGACAAAAATTTGGAAGTTTAGGAATATAAGAACACCATAAATGGAAAATTTTAAAACCTCCAAACAAAGGAAGCCACCAAAAAATAAAAAAATAAGGGAAAATTGTGTCAAGGCCCCAAAAGCAAAAACTTCATGTGACCAGCCCCCTCCAACTTTCCCCCATGTGTTTCAGCCCTCAACAGTGCCCCAATTTGTGTCCCACCCCTTTTTTAGTCATCATTGCATGCCAACTAAGCATGGAGAAAGATACAAAACCAAAATACCCTTATCTCCTTCTTCCTCCTCTCCTCTCCTCTCCTCTCCTCTCCTCCTCTCATCCATCTCCTTCTTCCTCCTCTCCTCTCCTCTCCTTCATAACCCATCTCCTTCTCCTCTCATAATCCATCTCCTTCTTCCTCCTCTCCTCTCCTCTCCTCTCATAACCATCTCCTTCTTCCTCCTCTCCTCTCCTCTCCTCTCCTCCTCTCATCCATCTCCTTCTTCCTCCTCTCCTCTCCTCTCCTCTCCTCTCCTCTCCTCTCCTCTCCTCTCCTCCTTCATAACCCATCTCCTTCTCCTCTCATAATCCATCTCCTTCTTCCTCCTCTCCTCTCCTCTCCTCCTTCATAACCCATCTCCTTCTCCTCTCATAATCCATCTCCTTCTTCCTCTCCTCCTCCATCACCATCACGGCCTACTCTCGTGTCTCCTCCGCAGCCTCCACCATGCTCCTCCCTCGATGTAACACTACTAGCCTGCACATATGGAATATTATTACAGATCAAAAGCACTCCATCTCCCCTCCGATTCCCTCCCTACTCCTCTTCCTCCTCGCCTCCATGCATAAGTTCTAGCACCAGGAAAAATCCAGGACGATCTTTGGAGGAGTAGAATGAGCTCGAGCCCAAATTAGACTTAACATGCAAGAAATAGAATTAACATGAAGTGGAATAGAATTAACATGAAGTGGAATAGAATTAACATGAAGTGGAATAGAATTAACATGAAGTTGAATAGAATTAACATGAAGTTGAATAGAATTAACATGAAGTTGAATAGAATTAACATGAAGTTGAATAGAATTATAACTTTTGTTACACAATAAATAAAATTTTTCACCCTTCAATTTCCTTTCTCTTCTTCTAATCCAAGGACCAAAAGGAGGATTAGATTAAGATCGGAGTTGTTGGTTTTCCTTTTATTTCTTTTTCATTTTCTTTCTTGTTCATTTAATTGCTTTGTAGCTTAGATTTACTTTCATGCAATTTACTTTCATGCAATTTACTTTCATGCAATTTACTTTCATGCAATGTATTTAATTCTTGTATTTACTTTCTAGAATAGATTTTTCTTTTCTTTAATTCACCTTGAGGCTAGAACCCTCTAGGGAATTACCCTTTTCTAAGTGTGGAGCTAATATTTGTGGGATCCCTAGAGCTTGTTTGAAACTAGCTAACAAATCCAACTCATTCTTGTGAGATTGAGATAAGCTAAGTGGATCTACTCTAGATTCCTCATATCTTTAATTAATCCTCCATACTTTACATTCTTAATTTTCCTCTTATCCTTGTTTTTCATTTGTTTATTTTTTTAATTGTCTTTCTCCTCTCTTGATTTCTTTTCTTTTATTTACACAAATCACAATCACCCTCCTTCTCTCACACTCATTTTCTTTTATTTTCACTTTTACCACTTCCATCTTTAAACCCCCTCACACTCATTTTCTTCCTCGTTTTTATCACACACATTTTCTAAATCTCTCCACTCTCATTTTCTTCCTCATTTTATTGTGCATAATCCACAATCCACTCTCTCTTATCTCTCACGAACCACTTTCACCATTTTCACACTTTCATTTTATTTGAATAACTCCTAATTGTCATGCGCAAAATTTGAGAACCAAAACTTGAACAAAACTCTTCCTACTTCTCGTTCCTCGTGGGATCGATAATCTTATATACTATAACTTGATAAGTTGTATACTTGCAACTAAGGTAATCACTCACAGAAAAAATTACTTTCACATGTTCAAATCATTTTAATTTCCCCAAACACCCCCTGATGTTATGAGTTTAACATTTCCATGTATTAGACAAAAATTTTGGAAGTTTATGATAGAAGAAGAACCATAAATGGAAAATTTTAAAACCTCCAAACAAAGGAAGCCACCAAAAATAAAAAATAAGGAAAATTGTGTCAAGGCCCCAAAGCAAAACTTCATGTGACCAGCCCCTCAACTTTCCCCATGTGTTTGACCTCAGCGGTGCCCCAATTTGTGTCCACCTTTTTAGTCATCATTGCATGCCAACTAAGCATGGAGAAAGATACAAAACCAAAATACCTTATCTCCTTCTTCCTCTCCTCCTCTCATAACCATCTCCTTCTCCTCTCATAATCCATCTCCTTCTTCCTCCTCTCCTCTCCTCTCCTCTCATAACCATCTCCTTCTCCTCTCATAATCCATCTCCTTCTTCCTCCTCTCATCTCCTCTCCTCCTCTCATAACCATCTCCTTCTTCCTCCTCTCCTCTCCTCTCATAACCATCTCCTTCTCCTCTCATAATCCATCTCCTTCTTCCTCTCCTCTCTCCATCCACGCCTCATCTGCACCTCCCTTCTCCTTCACCATCACCTGATCTCCATTGCCTCTACATCCTCCTTCATCACTCGCCCATCTCCTCTCAGTTCACGCTCCTTCTCCATCCATCTCAGCTTCGTCCTCCTCCTCCATCACCATCACGGCACTACTCGTGTCTCCTCCACGCCTCCACCACATGCTCCTCCCTCCACGGTAGTAAACAACCACTACTCCTTCATTACATATGGAATATTATTACAGATCAAAAGCACTCCATCTCCCCTCAGATTCCCTCCCTACTCCTCTTCCTCCTCGCCTCCGCCCTTAAGTTCTAGCACCAGGAAAATCCGGACAGTCTTTGGAGGAGTAGAATGAGCTTCGAGCCCAAATTAGACTTAACACAGTGAAATAGAACTAACATGAAGCGAATAGAATTAACATGCAAAGGAAATAGAACTAACATGAAGCAGAATAGAATTAACATGAAGTTGAATAGAATTAACATGCAACCGAATAGAATTAACATGAAGTTGAATAGA
>CM022706.1:51817463-52029963 GCA_012295165.1 Asparagus setaceus | reverse complement strand
GAGAGGAGAGGAGAGGAGAGGAGAGGAGAGGAGAGGAGAGGAGAGGAGAGGAGAGGAGAGGAGAGGAGAGGAGAGGAGAGGAGAGGAGAGGAGAGGAGAGGAGAGGAGAGGAGAGGAGAGGAGAGGAGAGGAGAGGAGAGGAGAGGAGAGGAGAGGAGAGGAGAGGAGAGGAGAGGAGAGGAGAGGAGAGGAGAGGAGAGGAGAGGAGAGGAGAGGAGAGGAGAGGAGAGGAGAGGAGAGGAGAGGAGAGGAGAGGAGAGGAGAGGAGAGGAGAGGAGAGGAGATGAGAGGAGGAAGAATGAGATAAAATTTTAGGTTTGTATCTTTCTCTCAAGTCTTAGTTAGCGTCTGATGATGGCAAAAAGAGGGTGAGGCACAAGTGGGGAACTTGTTGGATTTGCAGAAACACATGGGAAAGTTGGAATTTGGTCACATCAAAGTTCTTTTAGGCAATAATTTTAAAAATAAAGGGAAAAAAAAGAAAACAAAAACAGAAAAAGAATTAATTCCTCTCCCAGCTTCACTTTACGTACGTCATTACCAAATCTTCTCGCCGTTGCCGGGGATCAAACGGGTTGCCCACGTGACAGGCGGGAATACTCACCACTATACTACAACAACCTTGGTGTTGAAGTAAATCTTTTTTATAAAATCAAATACATTTTCAACATTAAACATTCATTCTACCCTTGTTGATATTTCAGACTTCTTCAGCTGGGGGGAAGGGGGTGGGGGGCCTTATATCATAAAAACCCAAATATTTAACTAATGGTGTTTTTAAAATTACCCCCCTATATTTTCATATTTTGAAATTAGTCCCTCAATATATGAAAATTTGGGGGACTAATTTCAAGATATCAAAGGGGACTAATATAAAAAAAAGCTGTCGCCAGGTATTTCCCTCTCCACGGAACCTGAGTGTTTTATGCTAAGACTTAAATTGTTATTGTTAATTGTTAGTTTTAACCTGAGTTCATAAATTGAATTTAACAAGAATACCGAGGTTCATGTTAGTTTCATCGCATGTTAATTCTATTTTATCGCATGTTAATTCTATTCCACTTCATGTTAATTCAATCTCACTTCATGTTAATTCTATTGGTTGCATGTTAATTCTATTCAACTTCATGTTAATTCAATCTCACTTCATGTTAATTCTATTCAACTTCATGTTAATTCTATTACGCTTCATGTTAGTTCTATTTCACTGCGTGTTAAGTCTAATTTGGCTCGAGTTCTTCTTACTCCTCCAAAGACTGCCCGGACTTTCCTGGTGCTAGAACTTAAGGCGGAGGCGAGGAGGAAGAGGAGAGGAGGAAGAAGGAGATGGCATGAGAGGAGGAGAGGAGATGAGAGGAGGAAGAAGGAGATGGCATGAGAGGAGGAGAGGAGAGGAGAGGAGAGGAGAGGAGAGGAGAGGAGAGGAGAGGAGAGGAGAGGAGAGGAGAGGAGAGGAGAGGAGAGGAGAGGAGAGGAGAGGAGAGGAGGAAGAAGGAGATGGCATGAGAGGAGGAGAGGAGAGGAGAGGAGAGGAGAGGAGAGGAGAGGAGAGGAGAGGAGAGGAGAGGAGAGGAGAGGAGAGGAGAGGAGAGGAGAGGAGAGGAGGAAGAAGGAGATGGCATGAGAGGAGGAGAGGAGAGGAGAGGAGAGGAGAGGAGGAAGAAGGAGATGGCATGAGAGGAGGAGAGGAGATGAGAGGAGGAAGAAGGAGATGGCATGAGAGGAGGAGAGGAGATGAGAGGAGGAAGAAGGAGATGGCATGAGAGGAGGAGAGGAGAGGAGAGGAGAGGAGAGGAGAGGAGAGGAGAGGAGGAAGAAGGAGATGGCATGAGGAGGAGGAGGAGAAAGTGGATGAGGGAGGAAGAATGGTGAGGAAGATGGAGATTTTCTCACGTGAATAGATTAATGGAAAGGGCTAAATGGAATGGAAGGAAACACATGGATGGAATGGCATTTCCCAAAAATAAAGGAAAAAAGAAAACAAAACAGAAAAAGAATTAATTCCTCTCCCAGCTTCACTTTACGTACGTCATTACAAATCTTCTCGCCGTTGCCGGGGATCAAACGGGTTGCCCACGTGACAGGCGGGAATACTCACCACTATACTACAACAACCTTGGTGTTGAAGTAAATCTTTTTTATAAAATCAAATACATTTTCAACATTAAACATTCATTCTACCCTTGTTGATATTTCAGACTTCTTCAGCTGGGGGGAAGGGGGTGGGGGGCCTTATATCATAAAAACCCAAATATTTAACTAATGGTGTTTTTAAAATTACCCCCCTATATTTTCATATTTTGAAATTAGTCCCTCAATATATGAAAATTTGGGGGACTAATTTCAAGATATCAAAGGGGACTAATATAAAAAAAAGCTGTCGCCAGGTATTTCCCTCTCCACGGAACCTGAGTGTTTTATGCTAAGACTTAAATTGTTATTGTTAATTGTTAGTTTTAACCTGAGTTCATAAATTTAATTTGTTAACATTAGATATTAGTTTTAAAATAAACGAATGCATTAATTTCTTATCGTGAGTTCGACCCTCATTTATCATCTTCCATATTTCCCTCTCGCCTCTCCGCCGTGGCCAAGAGTCATCGTCCTTGAGGTAACAAACACTGCACTTTATGTGTATCATATAAGAAAAATTAGTATAAATAATGAATGATAATATCATAAGTAAATTTTGTAAAGGATTAATTTTTTTCAAATAAACAAGTAATTTTATGTGGCAGATATATTTGACTTTCGATCGATATTTATTGGTAATTACCGAAGAATAGTTGATAATATAATATGACGTGTCACAAATAAATAAATAAAATTATATTATATCACTTTTACTTATCTACTTTCAATTATGATTTTCCTTTTGTAGACAATGCATTTCACTTGCATGCTGACATGAATATACTTTCTCACTTACAGAAAAAATGACTTTTACATTTTCAATTCACTTTCTATTTGCCAAACACCCCAGATGCTAGCAGTTAATTTAATTTTTTTTTATGTATCAAAGAAAATTTTGGAAGTTTATGATAGAAGAAGAACCATAAATGGAAAATTTTAAAACTCAAAACAAACAGGGGGGTTTGCAGAGAGGGGAAATTCTCCCCAAGATCCACTGTCTGTCATTACCAAATGTTATTGTCGCAAATAAAAATTAGACATATATTGACTGAATGCTATTTTTATCAAATTTTCTCATAGCAAACAAAAAGATGGTTAAAATAGAAAACTTCAAAAAAGTTGAAAATGGGAAAAATTCACCGTTGCATATAAATGAATGATAATATTATAAGCAAAATTTTCAAAGGATTTATTTTGTTTTTGAAAGAAAGAAGTAATTTTATCCGACAGATATATTTGGCTTCGATCGATATTTATTGGTAGTTACTGAAGATTCGTTGATAATATAATATGATGTATCACAGATAAATAAATAAAATTATATTACATCACTTTTACTTTTCTACTTTTAACTATGATTTTCCTTTTGTAGACAATGCATTTCACTTGCATCTTGACATGAATAGTTTTCACTCACGAAAAAATGACTTTCACATTTTCAATTCACTTTCGTTTGTCAAACACTCCTCATCTGTGAGTTAATTTAACTTTTCTATGTATCAAAGAAAAATTTGGAAGTTTATGATAGAAGAACAACCATAAATGGAAAATTTTAAAACTCAAAACAAACAAAAGGAAGCGGAAAAAAATTCTCCCAAGATCCACTGTCTGTCATTACCAAATGTTATTGTCGCAAATAAAAATTAGACATATATTGACTGAATGCTATTTTTATCAAATTTTCTCATAGCAAACAAAAAGATGGTTAAAATAGAAAACTTCAAAAAAGTTGAAAATGGGAAAAATTCACCGTTGCATATAAATGAATGATAATATTATAAGCAAAATTTTCAAAGGATTTATTTTGTTTTTGAAAGAAAGAAGTAATTTTATCCGACAGATATATTTGGCTTTCGATCGATATTTATTGGTAGTTACTGAAGATTCGTTGATAATATAATATGATGTATCACGATAAATAAATAAAATTATATTACATCACTTTTACTTTTCTACTTTTAACTATGATTTTCCTTTTGTAGACAATGCATTTCACTTGCATCTTGACATGAATAGTTTTCACTCACGTAAAAAATGACTTTCACATTTTCAATTCACTTTCGTTTGTCAAACACTCCTCATGCTGTGAGTTAATTTAACTTTTCTATGTATCAAAGAAAAATTTGGAAGTTTATGATAGAAGAACAACCATAAATGGAAAATTTTAAAACTCAAAACAAACAAAAGGAAGCGGAAAAAAATCCTCCCAAGATCCATTGTTTGTCATTACCAAATGTTATCGTCACAAGTAAAAATTAGACATATATTGACTAAATGCTATCTTTATAAAATTTTCTCATAACAAACAAAGTAAGATGGTTAAAATAGCAAACTTCAAAAAAAAAAAAGGAAAATGAAAAAAATTCGCCTTGGTAGATAAATGAATGATAATATTATAAATAAAATTTTCAAAGGATTTATTTACATTTTTCAAATAAAGAAGTAATTTTATCTAGCAAATATATCTAACTTTCAATCGATATTTATTGGTACTTACCGACGAATCATTCATAATATAATATGATTTCAAAGATAAATAAATAAAATTCTATTACCACATCAATTTTACTTTTCTACTTTCAACAATAATTTGACTTTTGTAGATAATGTATTTCATTTGGATCTTGACATGAATAAACTTTCTCACTTACGAAAAAATGACTTTCACATGTTCAAATCTCTTTAATTCCCCACCCCAAAAAAAAGACTTTCACATGTTCAAATCTCTTTAATTCCCCCAAACACCCCCTGATGCTATGAGTTTAACATTTCCATGTACTAGACAAAAATTTGGAAGTTTAGGAATATAAGAACATTATAAATGGAAAATTTTAAAACCTCCAAACAAAGGAAGCCACCAAAAAATAGAAAAAGAAAAAAAATAAAGGAAAAAAAAAGAAAAAAAGAAAAAAAAAATAGAAAAAGAATTAATTCCTCCCCCAACTTCACTTTACGTACGTCACTACCAAATCTTCTCGCCGGGATCAAATGGGTTGCCCGCGTGACAGGCGGGAATACTCACCACTATACTACAACGACCTTGGTGTTAAAAGTAAATTTTTTTTTATAAAATCAATAAATACATTTCCAACACAAAACATTCATTCTACCCTTGTTGATATTTCAGACTTCTTCAGCTCAATGCTCTTCATTCTAATGGAAAAAAAATATAAAAATAAAAAAAAATTGTAAAACAAGCTACATTAATACACAAGCTTAATGAAGTCAACTTTTTGTGGTAGCTCCTGGAGAATAAGCTTGCCTAACACTTACTAACAAAATAAAAAAGATGATGGTGCTGTAGTCTAAAATTACAACCCTCTAACTCTCATCACATCTTCAAAGTTTTAGTGAGTCATATCTTCAAAATTTTGGTGCAATGACATAGACCTTTGACATGGTAGCACCACAACTCAAGTTCGAATCTAACTTGTCACAAATTTCTAAAGTGGATTTGGAATGAAATACTTGTCCGCGAGTCCAGATTTAGATCCATGAAAAACACCTCAGCCTGCAGGGCATTGTTAGAGTATAAAATTACAACCCTCAAGCCTCCCACAATTTCGGAGTTTGGATGGAGTGGCAAGGATCATTGACAAATGGAACATTGTATATCGCCATTTTGTATGTTCATCCTCGTGTAAAGCATCACTGCACAAAGAGAACAGGTTAACAAACATTGATTATATTCACAATTCAACAATCAAAATTTGGATCACAGTGCTACATAACTTAATGGCCTAATCTGCAGCATAAAAAGGCTAAATGCAGTTGGATCAGCTCTCCAGAACTGAACAAAAGCTTAGTACTAGTGTTGATATAATGCTTACAAATACCATTTTCAATGTGAGAGGAGGAGCTAAGTTCAGTTATTATGTTTCAAACAAACATTAGTGTTTCGAATCAAATTGAAAAAGCCTACACTCTTGCATTAATAAGAAATTAATGAAACAAGATCTGAGAAATAAAATGGCACAAATTAATTTCTGGGAGGGTATCTAGTATATAAAACAAAATTGGTCTGGTGGTCTGGTTTTGCAATCTAAATCTCATATACCATATAGGATCTACTATTTGCATTTGTTTCATTTGAGGAAGGTTGTTGTAGGATGTATGTTCTTCTAGAGTTAATTGTGATTCAAATAGTATAAAACCTAATGAATGTAGAGACAATGCACTGGCTTTTGCTCACGTTTTTCGCGTTCGTATCTTTAGGGTTTTGGATTTGTCCTATAAATAGAGTTCGATGGTACTAGATGCTCTGGCGGCGCATAAATTTTCCTCAATTAGCAGTCCATTGATAAGATTCGATAATTCCAGAGAAACAAAATTTCAGGTAATTTAAATCCTTTACTACAATTTCTTTCGTAAATCCTTAATGTATGCTGGCAATCTTCACCATCTGATAGTTTAACAATCAGTAAATCTTTCTCATTTAGCATAGTACCATAAATTCTTTCCTTCTAAGTTTTATTTGCTTAGCTAATCAGACAGTATGTTGCAAATATTTCTATAATGGGCGATCTCATCTTCTGAGAGTAAGATTTTCTTCATTAGGTAATTTCTACTATGAGTACTGAAAATGTTTCTACAATGGGAGATCTCATCTTTTGATAGTAAAATTTTCGTTGTTGTTTAATTTCTACAATGGTTATTTGCTCATAACCGATTTTTTCGGTCATGAGATTCATTTTACAACTATAATTCCTGATCTGAAATATCAATGTGGGGCTTGCTAGCTGTTAATCTGATTAAAAGCTTGACCAATTTCTTGCATTTGGATCTTAAAGCTGGGATGAAAATCGGTTGATCTGGGCGTAGGTGGTTGAAGATTCATGTGTGAGTAGTATCTTACATTGGGAAAGAATTAAAAAATGAACTAATTTATTGAAGGAAAGCTAGTGCTAATACCAAATATTTTAAGCTTTTGGGCTATTTGGTTCCAATTTTGCAAGACCCATCTAACTCCAAGAGAGTCTAATTCCTCCCCAACTTCACTTTACGTACGTCACTACCAAATCTTCTCGCCGGGATCAAATGGGTTGCCCGCGTGACAGGCGGGAATACTCACCACTATACTACAACGACCTTGGTGTTAAAAGTAAATTTTTTATAAAATCAATAAATACATTTCCAACACAAAACATTCATTCTACCCTTGTTGATATTTCAGACTTCTTCAGCTCAATGCTCTTCATTCTAATGGAAAAAATATAAAAATAAAAAAATTGTAAAACAAGCTACATTAATACACAAGCTTAATGAAGTCAACTTTTGTGGTAGCTCCTGGAGAATAAGCTTGCCTAACACTTACTAACAAAATAAAAAGATGATGGTGCTGTAGTCTAAAATTACAACCCTCAAGCCTCCCACAATTTCGGAGTTTGGATGGAGTGGCAAGGATCATTGACAAATGGAACATTGTATATCGCCATTTTGTATGTTCATCCTCGTGTAAAGCATCACTGCACAAAGAGAACAGGTTAACAAACATTGATTATATTCACAATTCAACAATCAAAATTTGGATCACAGTGCTACATAACTTAATGGCCTAATCTGCAGCATAAAAAGGCTAAATGCAGTTGGATCAGCTCTCCAGAACTGAACAAAAGCTTAGTACTAGTGTTGATATAATGCTTACAAATACCATTTTCAATGTGAGAGGAGGAGCTAAGTTCAGTTATTATGTTTCAAACAAACATTAGTGTTTCGAATCAAATTGAAAAAGCCTACACTCTTGCATTAATAAGAAATTAATGAAACAAGATACGAGAAATAAAATGGCACAAATTAATTTCTGGGAGGGTATCTAGTATATAAAACAAAATTGGTCTGGTGGTCTGGTTTTGCAATCTAAATCTCATATACCATATAGGATCTACTATTTGCATTTGTTTCATTTGAGGAAGGTTGTTGTAGGATGTATGTTCTTCTAGAGTTAATTGTGATTCAAATAGTATAAAACCTAATGAATGTAGAGACAATGCACTGGCTTTTGCTCACGCTTTTAGCTGTCAGATCTTTAGGGTTTTGGATTTGTCCTATAAATAGAGTTCGATGGTACTAGATGCTCTGGCGGCATAAATTTTCCTCAATTAGCAGTCCATTGATAAGATTCGATAATTCCAGAGAAACAAAATTTCAGGTAATTTAAATCCTTTACTACAATTTCTTTTCAGAATCCTTAATGTATGCTGGCAATCTTCACCATCTGATAGTTTAACAATCAGTAAATCTTTCTCATTTAGCATAGTACCATAAATTCTTTCCTTCTAAGTTTTATTTGCTTAGCTAATCAGACAGTATGTTGCAAATATTTCTATAATGGGCGATCTCATCTTCTGAGAGTAAGATTTTCTTCATTAGGTAATTTCTACTATGAGTACTGAAAATGTTTCTACAATGGGAGATCTCATCTTTTGATAGTAAAATTTTCGTTGTTGTTTAATTTCTACAATGGTTATTTGCTCATAACCGATTTTTTCGGTCATGAGATTCATTTTACAACTATAATTCCTGATCTGAAATATCAATGTGGGGCTTGCTAGCTGTTAATCTGATTAAAAGCTTGACCAATTTCTTGCATTTGGATCTTAAAGCTGGGATGAAAATCGGTTGATCTGGGCGTAGGTGGTTGAAGATTCATGTGTGAGTAGTATCTTACATTGGGAAAGAATTAAAAAAAATGAACTAATTTATTGAAGGAAAGCTAGTGCTAATACCAAATATTTTAAGCTTTTGGGCTATTTGGTTCCAATTTTGCAAGACCCATCTAACTCCAAGAGAGAGTCTAATTTCTCCCCAACAAACAAGTAGAAACAAAGTTCGCTTTTTTTGGGATGAGGTTGGGGTGTTTTGTGTGTGTCTAGGCCTAGGCGGTACCTAGTGCACCTAACTAGCGTCTAGCGCCTGGGCGGTACCTAGGCTGCCCATCTAGGTTTTGGGAGTGTTGAGGGGAGCATTGTTTGCTTACGTGGACTATACCCTTTAGGCCTTGATCTTGATTTTCTGTGTGGTAGCCTCCACGTCCTCCAACCTCCTTCAAATCCTTTAACCTCCAAATATGAACACCTCCACTATCTCATCCGACCTTCAACAAAACCTTCTCGACCGTCACTTAAATGAAGAAAGAAATTCACCTAGACACCAGTCTGACACCTAAGCTTTCTATAACATTGATATTTACTATCAATTATTGTAATTAAAAAATAAAAAAAAGAAAACCTCCTAGGCTCTAGGCGTCGGGTCCAACGCCTAGGCCTCCTAGCACTTTCTATAAACTTGTTAGTTATTATTTTGGCTATTTAATATTTAAGTATGCATGATTTATTGTGGATCTAAGATTACTATCTTTTTTTTTGTAAATTTATATTTAATACATATTTTTATCAATTATTATAATTAAATAATTTTAAAAATAGCCAAACGCTTGCTAAGCTGCTCAGCGCCAGTTAAGCTAGCATACATGTGGGGGGGCATTAAAGTCCAAAGTGAAGCATAATAAGTGCAGAAGAGTGACTAATGGTTGGTTAGCTCAAATAAGGAAGATTCTTTGAATATTAATAGCCAAGATATGGCTCATGATTGTCGGTTTAGAACAAATTCAGGTTAATGAACAAGATAGTTTCAAGATTGCTTTCTTGAGAGCTCATGGTTTCAATAGATTGATTTAGGTAATATAAGGAGATTGTTGATAATTCATGTGTGATATAGTCATATATGAGAAAATTTACGACAAGTAATGAAATTAAGTAAAAAAAAAGTAGGGTCAATCTCCAACATATTAGACTTTTCAATTAGTTTAAGGCCCATCTTTCAGTGAGCTTAAAAGTTGATCCAATTTTGGTTTAAAGTACTTCAATTTGGTTGCTCGTAAGATAAGAATATCCTTATAAAACTTTAGCCACGATTTTAATGGATTTTTATAAGGAAAATACACAAACACACGAGTATACTAGATATGAGCTGCCACCTAATTTAGAAAAATAAACTACCAAGAAATAGAAAAGGGTGAGGCCTATAACTTCTGATGTGATTAAGCCTCGCCACCGGTCTATCTCTTGGTAGCTAATTTTGCAAAATCAGCTACCACTTCATACCCATTTTTTCGCATGTGTATTGTTTTTGTTGCCTTATTAGTTAGATTCTTCATCTTGTACATTTTAAAGGGGAGGCTATGTTTGAAGGCAGAGGATAAGGCGATTGTGCTTTTGTGTGCCCCCGCCTATGTTATGGCTTGAAAGAAGAGGGTTTGAGAAAGACGGTGGTCAATTTGATTAAGGAGGTATCGACGCTGAGTTCGGTATCTCCTCCTAATCAATTTAGTGTATGTTATATGTATGAAGGGAGTGTTTCGAGTTCTAATGTCATGGGGTCTACATGACCTATTGAAGCTCGTAAGAAGTTTACCAATGAAGGAGAATCTTGCAAGGAATTTTCTAATTGATCAAAGCTCTCATCAAGGGGACGTTGATTTGTTGAGTAGGAGTAATAGATCTCTCTTAGATCCAAGAGGGTCACCTTCTCATATTAGGGGATTGAAAGCTTCGAGTGGGTTCTTTGTGCCTCGATTTGTTGTCTCATGGCCTGACCATGTTAATATGGAGGAGGTAGAGCTGCTTACAACTGCTGCTCTTAAGACTACTCATGCTGCTCAGAAGGAGATCATGGAGGGAAAACAATCTAAGGTGATTGCAGATGAGGAGCAAGCTGAGAAGGATGAGGTACTACTGCAGATGAGGGTCTTGTTGAAGAGAATGGAGATACTACTATTACCAAAACTTGGCCTGTGTTATTATCTAATAATCGACAGATTGGTAAGGGTTTAAAACTGAGGTATGTTCCTTGTTCAACATCTGATACAGTTCAATTTTATATGGATGAGTGACGTGAAGGGGAAAGTCCAAGGCAATATGCACTAGTTGGTTATGTTCTTGGATTGAATGTGCAGTTTAAGGTATGGAAAATTATGTTTTCAAACTTGAGAGTAAACTTGCCAAGCCTACTGTTTGCTTATTGGAAGCGGGATATTCTTGTCCAATTTTGTAAATGGGAAGGATAGAGATAAGGGATTGGAACTTGGTCCTTGGTTTTTTGGCTCAAGGCTATTATTATTGAGACTTTGGACTAATGATGATGATGTAGAGAATTTTAATGCTCAAATTTACCCAATGTGGGTGTAATTTCCAGGATTTAAACTTAATTTGCAACATAATAGAGGAATTAGTACAGGGACTAGGTTGATTGGAAAATTGATTACTATGGATAAATAAATGATCACTAAGCAATGATTAGCATATTTTTCATTTTCTTAAAGTGAAAATGCCTGCCCCCTTGCCTGATAAGATTAAAATTCATGGACCCTACGAGAAATTTTATGAGCAAAAAGTTATTTGAGTCCAAGCCTAGATGGTGTGATAATTGTAAAATTATTAGGGAATGATACTCATTTTCATGAGAGGAAGAAAATTGTTCGGCAATGAAGACCTAAAGCAAAACTTGACTCTAGTGGTTTGCTCAGAAGTATAACACTAAGGATGATTCTACATCTAAAAAATTAGCAGCTGGTGATTAGAATATTGTCCATAAATCTGGCAAGGCAAGAAGTAGTCATAATCCTGTTCTTATGATGCAGAAAAACTTTTTTGATCCTTTGATTGTGGAGATTCACGAAGAAAATCAAGTTCATGAGGGTATTCATTACAATGGGCCTATTTCATCTCAAGTTGACAGAGGAGGTAGCTCCTCTGTTACACTACACTGCAAATAGCTTTTGGAACATCAAATGACGCAATAAGCCCCTAAAGTAGAAATCATAAAGCAGTTCCTCTTTCAGAAACAAGAGTAAAGAGGGATAAGGCAAAGGAGATAGTTAAAAAATCACAAAAAATTAGGGATGAATTTATAACTATTTTCCAGCTATTAATGGAAGATTTGGATTAAATGTGATAGGAATATATTTGATGTTACTGCTTGTGATCTCAGTAGTCAATGTATTTCCTATTTAGTAAAAGCAAGGAATGTGAGTCTGCATTGTCATAGAATAGCTGTGTATGCATAAATAGTTTGGAGGAAAGAGGTTTATTATGAGAACAAATGTAACAATTTGGAGGTCAGGTTTCTATTCCATAGACTGTTTGTGGGATTTTAATAATATTCTTCATGCAGAGGATAGATGTGGAGTTAATCAGGTGACTGAGCATGAGACTAGAGGCTCATAGAATTGCATTGATGTGTGTCAACTTACCCACTTGAAAACTATTGAGTGCTAGTTTACATGGTCCAATAAGCAAAATGTGGGAGACATGATATGGAGCAAGATTGGTAGAGTCTATTAACTATATTAATGAAGAATGGAGTCTCAAATACATCAGATTAAGTTCCTTCAAACAAGTCTTTTAGACCATTCACCTGGTCTCATGGAAGCAAATACTTAATGTGAGGGATCATGCCGGGCAGTTATGGAGATCTGAAGATGTGGTTGTTCATAAAATGCAAAGTTGGGTCAGGTATGATAATTCAAGATGTCTTTGACATATAATGATATCTATGCCGTATCTCCTTTGGTTGTTTAGTACAAATTTGTGTTGGAGAGACCATATATACCCAAGCATGCATGTATTCTTTGGTTGGCAATTCATAAAAGACTTCTAACCATGGACAGACTTTTTTCAAATGGGCATTGTTCAAAGCAATGTTTGTGCTTCGTATTCCCTCACATATTTTTTTAGTGTTCATATTCAGCTGTTATTTAGAATTCTGTTATAGAGTGGTTGGGGTTGTGTAGGAGGTGTGACTAGTCCCATATATGTAGACAGTATGCAAATTTGAAGGGATATGCATTTGCCAAAGTTCTGAAAAGAGCTATGTTTGCAACGGACGCGTATGACTTATGGCTGGAGACAAAAGTAAGAATTCATTTAAATATTATTAGGGATCCTGCTATGTTTGTTAAGAGTGTTAAGATTTTAGTTCTAATGAGTGTATTTCATGCTAAATTTCCTGAAGAATGTAAAGATTGGGTTGGAAAATTCTGATTTAGAGTTTGAGTTGTAAAACCCGGGTATGCCTGAGCTTTGTGTTGTAATTTAACATTTACATGGTAAATGGAAAAACCTTATTTTCAATTGAACAAAAAAAAATGATATTACTTTTACGATAGAACGATAGTGATTTTACAAACTACATAATATTAAAATATATACTAAATGATGGTGAAACACTTGCAATCATATTGCTGAGAAAACATGATTCCTCTCTGTGTCTTTACAAGAATGAAATAAGACGAGTTTGAGAAGACTATAACTAAGCATTAATCCTAGCATGATTCATGGTTTTTCTAAAACACAAGGAGGTAAACCCCATAACTTTAGTATATAAATAAATGATGTACAATAGAAAGATTTTTTTGCATATAAACCAAATGTTTTACCTCCGTTTATTTTTAAATTCACCCTTTTTTCTTATATAACCCAAAGTCACATCCCATTTATATTTAAACCCGCCTACTTTCAAAATCACTCGTAGACCCAAAGTACTTCACCTAATGTTTTACTCCATTTTTTTAACCTACCAACTTTCAAAAGGTTTTTCCTCTATAAACCCAAAGTTTTAACCCTATTTATTTTTGAACCGACTGACTCCCTAAGTCACGCCAAGACCCAAAATAGTTGCTAAATTATTTTTAAATCCAGTTTGCATTCTAGCAATTTATTACATACTGTAAGTTGCAATTTTTTATTACAACTTGCTAACTAAGTGCTTACATATACAATGCATTTTTAAACTAAATATTTAAAACTTCTTTTTGTATAATTTCTTTTTCCACACTAATACCGTGACATCACTGACATCACAAATTGTAGATGGTTTTTTGCCTATAAGTCTGAAAATTTTACCCCATTTATTTAAACTCACACTTCCAGGGAGGGTTTTTTGCCTAAAAACCTAAAGTTTTACCTCAACTTATTTTTGAAAACCCACCCCCTTCCAAGAATCACCCTTAGTCCCAAAATACTCATCCGAATTAATTTTAAACTCACTTTGTATTCCAGCACTTTGACATGCGGTGTGAGTTACTACATTGTACTGTAACTTTTTATACTTTTTTCTAAGTTGTTATCTATGCGGTATTGCGATTTATACTTGAACCAAATGTTTAATCATTTATTTGGCTTTTTTTTCTCACACTAATCTCATGGCGTCATACATGGGTTCTTAGCCTATAAACCTAAAGTTCTATGGTTATTTAATTTTATAATCATTCACTTCTAAAAATAATTTTTTGTCTATAAACCCAAAGTTTTACACTCATTTACTTTTAAACTCATCTGCTTCCAACATCACTCACGGACACAAATTTCTCAATCAGCTTATTTTAAACTCACTTTGTATTTCAACGACATATGATATATAGTGTAAATTGCTATATTTTGTTATTACTTGCTATAGTTTTTTTCAAAGTGATTAGATATACGGTACATTTTTAAATGAAATGATTAAACAATTTTTTTTTGTTATTTTCATGCAAATGTCACGTCATCGCGTTGGTCAATTTTGCTTGTTTTCTTCTATATTCATCTATATATTAAACTATCCACTATTCATTTGAATATTTCGGATTGTTTATACCGTTATTTGTATCTGTAGAAACTGATGATATCACTGTCTCCAGATTGGTCCCATTGGGACTAAATCCGAGCCTCGTGTCTTGTACAATTCGTCCTGCTAAAGTAAAGCACAATGAACACCCTACACTGTAGGCAATGGCAGAGGGAAGGGGTGCTGAGGGTGCTATGGCCCTCCTAGATTTTTGCAAAACTTAATACTAGTATGCATAATATATAGGACTTGGACTACGTTGTGGGCTGTTATCAAAAGAAAAAAAGACAAAAGCTTTGGGTGTGGGCCTGACTTAGTTTTAGGATGTTATCAAATAAGAAAAAGGAGACAAAGTTATGGTTATGAGCCTATCAACTGCAGCCTAGTAGGCTAATAAAGAATGCAAACGAGTCAAGTTATGCCTAAACCCAAATTTCGTAGCAAATACCCTATCCAAATTCGAAAATAATCTAATTACTCAACCCGTATATTTCACACATTTCATCAATTTGTAGGGAATAGCAACTCCTTCCCAATTTTGAATTGCGGCTGACATTGAACCATTTTTTCTCCAAATTTGCTTATTTTCAAATTCAAATCTTTCCAACTCCTCATGTAGTTCTTTTAGCTCTCTGAGGCTCCAAGCACCCCGTTGTGTGGATTGCCGTTGCTTATTGATTTTCGGTTTTCCTTTGACAGCATGAAACCATAATTGTTTTGTTAATTTAGAGTATTTTTCTTATTAATATAAATTTTCAATGGATTGGTGCTTGTGACATTGATTTGTTATCTAATTAGGAAGCAATGTTGGGGATTTTACTCTCAATTGATCGGTGCAAACATGTCACCGAAAACCCTAATTATTCTTGAATTATTCTTGACTTAAGACTATCTTTCTTCTCAGTTCAACCCAAATTCAAAGCTCTAGTTAATTATTATTGCAAGTATTGTGATTTGTGATATGATTTGTTATCTAATTAGGAAGCAATGTTGGGGATTTTACTCTCAATTGATCGGTGCAAACATGTCACCGAAAACCCTAATTATTCTTGAATTATTCTTGACTTAAGACTATCTTTCTTCTCAGTTCAACCCAAATTCAAAGCTCTAGTTAATTATTATTGCAAGTATTGTGATTTGTGATATGATTTGTTATCTAATTAGGGATTTTGATATTAAATACTAATTCCCCTATGAAATTAATTTGACCCTAACTTTTACATTCTAACTTCTAAGAGTTTAGGTTGATAACTATTGCAACTTTACATTGAAATCAAGATCCTATTTTGTTAGTTTATTTTAAAACTCTAGGCTTCTAGCCAATGTTACAGAAGGCGCTAGGCGGACTAGATGTTTGAGCGAGCGCCTAGACTTGTGTTATAGAAAGCTTAGGTGCCAGACTTGTGTCTAGGCGGATTTCTTTTTTCATTTAAGTGGTGGTCGAGGAGATTTTGCTGAAGGTCGAAGGAGATAGTGGAGGTGTTCATATTTGGAGGTTAAAGGAGTTTGAAGGAGGTTGGAGGACATGGAGGCTACAACACAGAAAATCACGATCAAGGCCTAAAGGGTGCAGTCCACGTAAGCAGACAATGCTCCCCTAAATACTCCCAAAACCTAGGTGGGCAGCCTAAGTACCACCTAGGCGCTAAGCGCTAGTTAGGCGGCCTGGGTACCGTCTAGGCCTAGGCGTACGCCTAGGCGGACTAGACGGAGGCTTTTTAAAACAGTGCTTCTAGCTAATGTAAACCTTCATTCTAGTTTATAGAAAACTGACAAATAAAAGCTACACGTTGTGTACAAGCTCTAATGACTTTTAACTTTTTATTTTCAACTAAAAGGTTCATCATAAGCTTTGCTAAGATCAAGGCACATAAATATTTTAAACAACTTCTATTCCAGTTTCTTATTTTACCTACTTACATGTATGAAACATTATTATATATTGTCATATTTGGCTACTTTTTTATTTACATACTATGATAGTTTTACATTGCCCCCCACCCCCCTCCCCCCAAAAGCAAAAAAATTACTGGCTTCGCCATTGCTGAAGGTAATAATAATACCTATAAAACAATGTCAGCCTAATTCAACACACGATCTAGAATACACATGTGCTTATTCCTTGAGTAGTTTGAGTAGATTTAATACACCACAACGAGCAACAAAGAGCCTTACACAAATATTTGGGGTTTTACTTATTTTCTCAACACATGATCTATTCTTGAATTACCTTTTGTTTCAAAGTGGATTAATCTTGACAGGATTGAACTACTTTGATGCCTTTGGTCATTTATTTCCTTCAAATGTATCATTAACTTTCAATATAGCCAAGAAACTGAGTAGATTTAATACACCACAGTGATCAACAAAGAGCCGTACACAAATATTTGGGGTTTTACTTTTTTTCTCAACACATGATCTATTCTTGAATTACTTTTTGTTTCAAAGTGGATTAATCTTGACAGGATTGAACTACTTTGATGCCTTTGGTCATATATTTCCTTCAAATGTATCATTAACTTTCAATATAGCCAAGAAACTGGGAGCCTCTAACTTAATACATAAGTATCTGATGCTAGCTTGTTTACTTTTCCCCTCAAATTAATAGACAGTATTTTCTTTGTTACTGATCAGCACAAAGTATGTGGTTTTCATGAAAACTTTAATTTATTTCATATCTAAATGCTGTTATATGTTTCATATAAAATAATTAACTAGAGGAAATGAATATGGACACAGACTTACAGATACAATGGAAACAAACCA
Organism: Asparagus setaceus; assembly: GCA_012295165.1. Classification (NCBI taxonomy): domain Eukaryota; kingdom Viridiplantae; phylum Streptophyta; class Magnoliopsida; order Asparagales; family Asparagaceae; genus Asparagus; species Asparagus setaceus. Next base: position 52,012,461 of record CM022706.1, on the reverse strand, counting down.
AGATCTCGGTCGAGCTTTTCCCGGTGAAGACAGGCTCACTGCATTGCCTGATGTGCTCCGTGTTCAAATCTTGAGCTTTCTTCCTTGTCGCTACGCCGTCAGAACTGGGGTTCTGACCAAAAACTGGAAAAATTTATGGAAGCAAAGATTCAACCACACGACGACACTGAAATTTGGACGTAGATACCAGAACCCTGCAAATCAACAAGAACTAGTGAATGAGATCCAAAACTACATGTTAGCACATGAAAACAGAAAGATTGAGACATTTCACCTCTATTTCCATCCCGATACCTTGAATCCAGAGACAGTTTGCAATTGGATTGAACGAGCCATTGAAAATGGTGTTGAGGAATTATATCTAGACTTCTCCCAGGGAATTGTAAGCTTGAAACCTACAGGCAAACTTAGAACTGGGAGAAAGAAGTTTAAGCTCCCCGAAAGTGTGTTTCAATTCAATATATCTCTAATCAGTCTGAGCTTAAGTTTCTGCACACTGAAAGGTAGGTATCAGTTTGGATACTTTGATTGCCTTGAGCACTTACAACTCCAAGGAATCAATTTAAATGATACCATGTTGGTGAAGGTGCTCTACAACTGCCCAAAACTACAGTCTATGGAGTTGAGAGAATGCATGTCATTGAAATATGTAGAGGACATAGGTTCTTATTCTCAAATCAAGAAGCTCACAATTGTGCACTGTCCCAATATAGAAGTGATTGATATCCTCGCTCCTCTGCTTCATTCATTCCATTTCTTAGGGAAATTCCCTAGAAAGTTCACTCTGGCTGTTCCTTTCCTATCGGATTGCATCATAATGTCAACTCTAAGAGACTACGAGCAGATAACAAACAATTGGGAAGTTATACTTTTAAAACGTGACAATTTACAGGTGCTGACAACCTGCAGCTCGAGCCTTCAGGTATGAATAAACTTAATTGAAAATATGCACTGAAAAGAAAATGATCACAAATTTTACCTGACTTTTGGTTGCTTTAGCTCATACTTGGATCTGGAAAGATAGTGGGGGCAAGCTTGAAGAATCTTCAGGAGCTGCAGCTGTGCATGGAGAATATGAGAAGTAGTGATCTCTTGAATATATACAAATTTTTTATGAGGTACAAGCCTCAACAGCTAGAGACTCTATTCATAGAGGTACGAATACCAGCATGGAGCTTGTTAATTATCTATTTTAACTTAAATTGCATCAATTTTACATGCCGATACTTTCAAAAGTTAGGCAAGGAATTATCATGTCGTTAACTAACCAGGCAAAATGACCTATTGGGATTCAAACCCTGATAAACTATTGGTTAACTATTCACAAGTGTTCAAAAATTTTTCATAAACATTTGATCAATATGCATTCATGTAGTTGGAACTGTTAATGGTTTAGACAATCATCATTATTGCCTTTGGTAAATACATCACTATTGCCACTTTCATGCTACCTTTTCTTGTTCATTAGAATATAAACATATTAAATTCCCATTTCCCTTCCAGATAAGCATTTTATCTTGGAACTGCCTCACAAAGTTCTTATGACTTTTGTGAATCTTCTTGAGCCACAGAATTTTAAACCAGTATTCCTAACAATTAATTTCGAAATAGTAAATTTTTTAATCCATATCCTAAAGTCGTTCACCTTCAAGTACTAAGATCATTTTTATCAATTCTGTTGTACTAAGATCTTTCTGATGAACTTGTAGCTTCCGATATCCTGGTCAGATCCTGATCTGGAGCTCGATATGGTACAAAAGAACCCTCCAATGCTAAATTTAGGCAATCTGAAGATTATAAAGCTCAACAATTTCAAAGGGCACATAAATGAGCTTTTTCTGTTAGATTTTCTATTGCAGAATGCCGTCAGCCTCGAGCTCATCATATTGGCATTTGCTCATGAATATGACAGGGCTGGTGGTAATTCCATTAGACTGTTTAACCGGCTCAGTCAGAACCCAAGGGCATCACCAAATGCTAAGATGAAGCTAATGTACACTTCATTGGATGAGAATAATACACTGAAACCAGCACATTCAAAGGTCATCCAAGGATTTTATACTCGTGAGTCAAGAATGTTTAATGTGTGAAACTGTTTTTGCAGCTTTTCCAATTTTCTTTAGCATAGTTCTTTAAAGATATTTATGTTGTTGGTTTCTGTTGTTATAAACTTTGCATGTTATCGCCATGCTGTGGTGAGAACTCTTTTGAGAGGTAATGGATACATGGGTTATCCTCGGTTATATTGTTTCTGACTTCTTATATTCTATTATACTTGGTTCTTGTTAATAGCAAAGGTCCTGTCTTTTGTTATAACAGGAAAGTTGGAGAAAGACATTAGCGGTGTTCTTTACAGTAAAACAATTGGACAAAACTTATATTACACCAGGATATAGTGGAGAAGGTATCATACTATTTTATTTATAGTATTGTTCAACAATTCATAGATGAAGTTTTTAATTGTTGTGTTTACAATTGTTAAATCATGACATGCAGAACATTTGGTCTTTATCCTTTATATCTTGAAATGCATTTTGGAACAGACTAATGTGAAGAAATTATGGGGTTTCATCAAACATCTGATACTGAATCAGTTAAAGTGCATTGGCACTGAAGATAAATGATCCTATTATTTGGGGGGATAAAGTTGAATTTTCTTGGCACAAGAACTTAAAGGTATATTGATGATCCCTAATAAAAAATGCATAGGCGTAGGTTGTGGAGCTTGAAGAGATTCAGAAAGAAGATGACCTTCATATGGACAACCTGCAAATTTTTCAGCGACTCAGCAGGTTTTTTGTATTTGAAAATGGAATGGGTAGCTTGTGTTTTCTCAGATTCAAAGCCTCAGCAAGCATTTTCTAATACAAAAATGAAAAAATACCAGGGAGAAACTTCACTTGTCATTTATCAGCATCAGGCAGAACTTATCCTAGGAATAACTGCCAGTGAGTATCAGTCATTTTACATAAACTTATGCTTCTATATTAAGAAAATAATCACAAATTTGTAGTTGTGATAATTAGTTATGATTGTATATTAAAAGAGAAACCACAATCTGCATCTGGGCAGCTTGCCTTTCATATGCAGTTCATTTGTTTAGAAGCCACGAGATATTGAGAAATCAGCTTATGCTAAGATAGTTCGTCATGAATCAAGAATGGAAATTTCTGAGACCAACTATAAACAGGTCAGGTATTTTCCTAGCAACACCCCTTGTCATTTGATCTTTCTACCTCTTGCCACCTCCCTTTGTCCTTCGACCACCTTGTAAGACTCCCTCTAACCTGCCTACAAAACTAAACTTAACTCTTCCACCATGATCCCTCTTTCTCTCATTATGCAAACCCTAGCATACTATGCCCTTATCTCCTTGAATCTAGCTCACTGAAATTATTTCTCAAACTCTTTAATAATCCCAAAAACATGTAAATGTAATCTTTGACAGTAACAGAAATGGACATCACTTCCCTCTTATCCGGTTATCCCCTTAAGTTATTCTTTTAACTAAACGAGATACTCAGCTAGAAATTTCTTCCATGATACAAAATTTATGTTCTTCAATACACAACAATTAGAATTATTCCTTATACCGAAAAAAGAGAGCAACTTATCTCGAAGCCTCTCGAGTGTATAGATCATCACTTTTGTTTCAGATCGGAAGTTAATAGATTTACCATGATTAAAAGAAATTAAAAATCAGATACAACTGGGAATTCATAAAAAAGCTGCCTTCATCACTAACTTCTGCAAGACTAGGAAAATAGAATCACACAATATAAATAAAGATCTAAAACAAATTGAAAACTGACAAAATATACAAGTAATCTCTGAGAAAATTTTACCATTTCAATCATGAGAAGAAAAAAAAATCAGAGAAGACCCTCGAGATTTTTGGGTTCCCAACCAGTATAGGTGGAGCATCGATGCATATGGACCATCCAGATCAAATCTAGGCAATGAATGTCGGAATCCTATTACTGTGAGCATGATGTCATTAGAGCTTGCAGTTTGTCTTCATGCAAGTAATTTGGAAAGATTAAGTTACATTATTCGAATATATGCTGATATATGTTTAAGGAGATCAGTAGCTTGAAGATTTGAGGTAAGTAATTGCTATAATTTGGAAACTTGATAAAATTAGAAGGCAACTCCCTTAATAAGATTTATATTTTTAGTGGAGTTTTTTAACCTCTGAAGGGGTAGAACCGCCGCCCTCATCCTCCTCCCCCATTCTACTTTCAGTTCCTCTTTGGTCTCACTCTCATCTTTCTTGGTAATTCTTGTTAGTTGTGAGATGATTATTATTGTTAGATCACATATTACATTTATTTTACTTCTAGAGCTATATTAGTTACTGATCAGTTGTTCGGTTTTTACACAATATTTGGGGAAAGATTACTTCTTCATAACAGAGAAGGCAATTTTGCATGAAAGAGAAAACATTAGACGGATTTGGAAAATTCTTAAACCACTCATTACCATGGTAGCTTTCCTATTAAACCTGATTCTCATGAAAAACATTTAAGAACCTGATTTTGAGCAAAGTAGATTGCTTTTCACTGTTTACTTTGAGAAAATTGAAGTAGAGATAGTTTAAAAAAAAAAAACTTCCATTGTCTTATTAAGTATCTAAATTGGACAACTCTGCAACGCGTGTATGGTTGCATGTATAGGATAGGTTAACGTATATGCCAAGTGGAGGTAGACATTAGAAGCAAATTGGCTTTGGATCTGTATTTCAAAGAACACCGACCCCAATCTATCATTAGTTCATTGTTGTGAGCTTTCATTTAGGAAAATCTCTACAAATGCTAGATTTTCTCTATTAATTACAATTAAAATAATGATATGGTCTATGTCACAATATCTTCTATGAAGATACATAGACACCCGTCTGGAATTTCATCTGTTACCTCCTTTTCTTCCCTTTCATCAGATAGTCAAGGGTTCCCAGAGAATTTGGTAACTATCTAAAATATTAGATAGCAATAGATCAATTTTTCTCTTGAACCCTTCAATTACAGGTACCTTTCAAATTCTTTAATAATTACTTTTCTTTCCTTTATCAGTTGCAGCCTATATTTCGTCTAGGTTTATATTTATGTTTTTACCTTTTAGGTTTATTTATATTTTAATAAGATTGTAAATTATTGGGAAGGCAGAGTTGTAGCATGATAGATTGTGCAACTTGTATGCATAAAAGAAATCTAGTAGTTGAATTGTTTTTCAGAGTTATTGTTTCATTAATTTTATTTGTCTTAGTGATTTCAGATACAAAACATATAAAAGAAAATAGTTATTCTCTCACTTATTTTTGTCTTTGTTATAATTTCTTACTATGAATTTTTCAATCATTCTCAATCGCTGTGGAATGATTCTCAGAATGTTAAAGACTTCTAATTCTTTTTATAAGTCAAATTGATCTGTCTGATACTTAGGCGATAAAGATAATTACAAAAGGTGAAGATTTCTCATTCAGTATATTTTTGAACTATGAGAAGTGAGGAATCACTTTAGATCTGACTCTCCGCCTCCCAGAATTGTGGAATGGGTTATGTCAATGACATTATAAGAGGATAAGGTCACAAATAATAAACTATTGTCAAAATTTTATGCTTAATGACATTGATTAGGTTGTTTCATCTTTTACGTAGTCATGAGTATCCAAATCTTTATTTGAATAATTCAACTCATGCAATGATAATATTCACTGTATATTTTGGGGAAAGACTGATATATGAATCACCCACTTTTCCTGTAATATTATGTTTTCAAGTTCATTCTTTAGGAAGATGATTATGAGGCATTTTGTTTGTACATAGTGCTGCATTTAGGACATTTATGGACAAGATTTGACAAAATCCATAATCTTCTTAAGACTACTCATATCGTGGTGTTTCATATAATGTAAAGCACTGCATACTGAAACAGAAATAGCAAACTTCATGGTGAATAATTTCATTAAATTTTGTAAACATTATCAGATCACCAAATTCTTAGCACAGATACACTCAATTGTATTTGGTGAAAATAGTGCTTGTTATTATTATTTTGTTATAAACCTTTCTGATGTTGATTAGAGTATAATTTCTTTTGAACTTGCAGAACAATAGTAACAATATGGCTCAAGATGGATCACCAGAACGAGCATGTCCTGGAGAAGACATAATAAGCGAGTTACCTGACATGTTGCGCCTTCACATTCTCACTTTGCTTCCCCGCAAAGCCGCGGTAAGAACTGGCGCACTGTCCACTAAGTGGAAGGATCTCTGGAAGGAGCGCTTTTTTCACCCGACCGACCTCTCATTTGGACGAGCAACTGAGTCTGAAGAAGAACAAAGAGAATTAGCTCAAGAGATTCAAGCATACATGAAACATAATGGTACCAAAAGAATTGTGACATTTACTCTTAACTTCTATCCAGGTAGAAAGCACGAACAGATGGCTGCTGAATGGATCGAACAAGCTGCAAAAAATGGAGCGGAGGTGTTTCGCCTGGACTTCTCTCAAGCTGGTATGGGAAGTTATCCTCGCAAACAAGTAACTAGGAGGGCAAAAAAATTTGAGCTGAAAGAAAGTATGTTTAGATGCAATAATGTTCTTGACACCTTGAGCTTGAACTACTGCAGACTGCAACGATATTTTAAGTTCAGATATTTTAGTTGCCTAGAGACATTATGCCTCAGTCAAGTCAATGTCAACGATTTTATGCTTGAGAAACTGGTCTCAAACTGTCTGAATCTAGAATCCCTGGAATTGAGCCAATGCTTGTCTCTCAAGAACATTAGAATTCCTGCTACACTAGTCAGGCTTAAGAACCTCACAATAGTTTATTGCTGCTTGGCAAAAGAGATTAATATTTCAGCTCCAACGCTTCAGACCTTCCATTTTTTTGGAAACTTTCCACATACCTTTCTTATGATCGACCTTATGCCTTTGTTAAGCAATGTCATTGTTATGACGCCTACCAGAGATCAATGGGTGATCAGGACATTTTATGCATCAGTAGTCATGTGGCTTGATCATGTTCAAGTGTTGACACTGTGCAATGTGGGGCTTTCGGTATGAATTTACCAACCTATTTGTGATATTTCACTTGGAAGTCAATATAGAACTTGATTGATGCTTGTTATGTATTTTCCCTCAGGTTATGTTTCAAATGAAGAATACTCCTACTTGGGTTACCTTGGGAAATCTTAGGGAGCTGCAGCTGTTGATGTTCATGATGATCGATTCTGATCTCAATAATATCTACATATTCTTCACGCATTGCCAGTTCCCTCTTCTGGAGAGGCTGTTCATAGAGGTAGGCTAGTTACTAATGTTTTGTCTCAAGCTAATTCAAACAAGATATTGTTGCTATGGAATAAACATTTTTAATCTTCTCTATCTGCCCATTTCAAGACTAAATCCTGAAGAGAATTATAAAACATTCTCGAAATGTTCTCATGACTTGTGCATTCTCTGATGAGTCCTTCATTTATAAACTATTCAAATCGCACAGAGCCTGTTGTTCATTGATTTAAGAAAATATTCACGTACTTTTAGACTACTTTGAGTATTTTGCCATTTACTGTTTCCTATTTCTATAATCAATGGTACTTTTGGGGTTTTTTGGAATACTTTTCCAGGTCAGGCAATATATGAGGTATTAGCCAACTTTATACTTCTCTTTAGCTTATAAACTACTTCTCTTAGTGGAAGGGATGGAATCATCCACCTTCCGATGGTTCTTTTCTAATTTTGACGAAGATAATCTGCAAAAATTTCAATTTCGACTACATAAAGCCAATAACCTACCAGGACTTATCTCAAAGAAAAATAATCCACTAGTTTTGCATATCTAATCCTGCATCTATCCGTTATTTGCAGCTACCACCTGTATGTTATGATTACTCTATGCCCAGTGATTTGATGAAGTTCGATGACCCACTCATGATCAGCTTCAACAGTCTCAAGGTGATAAAGATGGATAACTTCAAAGGGGTCCCGAAAGAGATGTTGCTGCTCGACTTCCTTTTACAGAGAGCTACTAACCTTGAATGTCTCATCTTGGTATTTCCTCCTGTGTTCTACATGACTACCAATGAAATGAAAAAGAAACATATCTTTGATGAAATCATGTCAAAGCCAAGAGCGTCTGCAAGAGCTCAGGTAATTATGTGCTATACTTGCCATGACAACTATGGTTGCAAAGCTGCACATGCTAATAACATCCTGAATTTCAAGCGTCTACAAGATGAGATATCCAAAAGTTGAGCTCAATTAATGTTTTAGTTGCATAGGTTTTAAAGAGTACTATGTGTCACATCTGTTTATGTTGGTGAATGCCCCCTTATGCAAATCGTAATGGAGAACATTACTTGTTCTATTTTGGGTCATAATATAAACTTATAATGTTATATTAATCTGTTTAAGGCCATAAGGATGTTATTTGTTGGATGTCTTTCCTTAGCTCCTTCATCTTTGTTGTGCTAATAGAATGTCATATGAAGACAGAGCTGGAGTTAGTTTCTCGTTTCACAGGCAAGCAGGAAATAGGAACTAGTGTTCATTCCAACATAGTTATGAGTAGAGTATCTAATTAAGTAAATTCAGTTTCTACATGTCAATGATGTGAAATACTATCATTGTTGCTAGTATCTCTGGCTTCTTGCTCTGAAAATTGAAAATTAGAATTGTAAGACGTGAAGGAAATGACTGTCAACCCACTATACTTTTATGTTATAATAGATCATGCGGTTTGGTCCAAAAGATGTATGCTGCTCTATTTTACTGTTAGACAAACTATTGGAAATGTATTCTATAGAAATAATTGTGGGGTTGGGGGAGGGGGGGGGGGCGGAGAGAGGGACTAGCCAAATACTCTCTCCCATGATTCCATCTGTGCACTTTTGATGGGATGATCAACACCCCGGACACTGCGTCTTGGGCGTCGTATCCTTGTTGGACACGGATTCAACGCGGACACACCATGAGCATGTGTTGTTCAAAGCGAAACCCGATTTCCCCCATTACTTATAAACCTGAACTAGTTTCTTTGGTATAAATCAATAAGTTTTTGAACCTGAAAACCGGAACCCATAACTTAAAGATTTGAAGGTTACAAATCGTATTTCATGCGATCAAAACTAAACTTTTGTTGTTATAGATAGTAAAAGAAACGCGCGCGCACGCACGCACATTCTTTTTGCAATAATCTGGAGCTAGTTTATATTATGAGGTATCACTTAGTATACACACTATGTGGATAAACTGAAGTTGAAATCACAGAGAATGAGTGAGAGGATGAAAACATGCCAGATAGGATATAATGAAGTCATAATTCAACTATAAGGGATTAAGGATCAAGAGAAATGAAATAAGAGAGTATATAAATTGCAATCTTACTGATCTGTTACAGGAAACATACAACAGGATGCCCTCCATCCTACTATCTGTGGGACTGTATACCTAGCACTGCATATGCTTTAGCTCCAGCTATTATCCTACAGAAAAAAGGAAGGAAATTGGAAAACAAAAGGTTGATAATTTTCTCCATACCTTTGAGAATATAAATGAAACCACATCTACTCTTTACATGCCCCTGTTGATATATACCTGTGGATTAAAAATTTTGGTAAGTCATTTAAGGTAGGGATAAAATGGTAACGTCCAAATTAATGGAAACTATGATGAAGTAGGAAAAGAAACTGAGTTCTCCACCAAGAAAGAAATTTAATTAATAAGCCAGAGAAAAAAGCAAAACAGATATATTTGATAAAATAGTGGAGGAGCATGATACTATGAAACATGCATATATTTGATTCTCGTAAGACTATACATTGAGCTTCAAACATTAATTTCAGAAATTATTACTGAAGGCCAATTTGCAACTGTGCTCATCCTTGCAGTGGCTAGAAATTTTCTTCAGAAGGATGTACTGCTACAGCTCTAGAGGTGCAAACAGGTTGTTAAGGATCATATATGATATTTACCATATTTGTAGTCATTTACTATCACATATATAATATGAACAAAGAAATGGTTCAATAAGGTAAATGCATACTGTATCCAACAACAGATACGAATATGGATTAGATAGAATCCATGTATGACTTTAGTCACTAATGTAAGACCAAAATAATTTTAGTCGTTCCATCGACACAATTATCCAGATATTTGTATCCATGTATGACTTATTTTTTATTTATATCTATATACTTGAATCAACACCTGACCCCAAAAAAGCATATCCATATTTGTCGATGTCTCCCACCATATATGAATATTTAATTTCTATACCCTTATCCGTTTGGAGATTGACGCGACTATATCGGCGGATAACCGATATCTATTAGCACCCCAGTGCAATACAAGTAATAGAAGAATTAACTATCACATGAAAGTAGAATTAAAAACTACTACTGAAAGCCTTGGAAACAAATTCAAACTTTATTTGTGTCTCAATGAACTTGATGTTGATTATTACCTTTACAATCTGTAAAAAGCTCATCACAGACTTCGAGGGCACATACCTGATGGCGTGAGCTCACATTTATTAACGATCTTTTGGCAAGTTTAATGATATTTGGTGTTGACTTGGAAGCCCATAAGAGTTTGCCAATTGAAGTTGCACGGCAATTGCACAACAGTTGCGCCTGAAAATATCCTATCTGAAAGAAATGAAAAGTGAAGAAACACTCATAATTTCTTTCACATGTTTGAGGGGAGGGAAAGACCTCAAGGAGCATTGCTCATTTGCTCCAAAAAAAAGGAGCATTGCTCATGAATTAGCTGTAACACGTGCATAAAGATGAAAAATGCTGCTTCAAATTTCTCAGTTTCAATGCGGGCTACGAAATTCGACTTACAGAATAAATACCTACAGCAACATTCATCCAATCTCCTTTTTTTAACCATACAAGCAATTCTGAACATAGTCTTGAGCCTATTTAAGCATGTTAATAAATAATTAATAATAAAAAAAGACCGCACGAGCGGTTTAAGCAAAAAGCTCAGCATTTAATTTTACAATCGACAAAAGAATATGAAGTTCTTAGTGCCTCAAAATTTTTCTTGGCTTTGCCACTAAAGACTGATAACCTCACCACCTTTTCCATCAGAAGCTAATACATCTGTAATCTGAATCATTTGATGTTTACCGTCATTCCTATTAACCTTAATGATACCTTTACTTCTGTAAGACGATAGCCAAAGAATAACAGAATACAACGTTAAATTTCCTAATGCTTCTACAATAAATAACAATCTCAGCGATCAATCAAGCTAATGGACAAAGCACCTCTGCAATAATGGGTGTGAGTAGTCCACGTATTTATCCCACAAAACCTTGTACTTCTCCATCCCAATCTTGAGCCAAGGCTTCATGTTACCATTATAATGCAACACGGCACCTTCCTTAATTGCAGATTGCTCTACCTCCTTGTAACCCAATCCCAACACATGCCACTTAGGATCCAGCCTCTCTACCATCCCATAAAAGGCCAGCAATCCTGGAGGCAATGTTCCAAGCTTCCATAGTGTGTGATCCACATTCCTCTCCTGCCAATAATGATAATTTCCCGTCACATTCTTCTTCTTCCATTCCCTCAGATCAATCACATTCATCCCGAATGCCCACCCACAGTCATCGGGATCAAAATGGGCTTTAATCAAAGGATGAGAAAAGTTCAAGTACTTATGGAACCTGTGAAATGTCTCCATGCATGTCTCAACTGCCCCTATAACATTACCATTAAGATTGATCGAGAACAGCTCTGACAAATCTTTCTGAACTACAACGTCATCATCAAGAAATACCACCTTGTGCAGTGCAGGGAACACTTCTGGCATGTAGAACCTTAGGTGGTTTAACATTGACAAATACTTCGGGTTCCGGAACTTTATTGGAGTTTTACTATTTCCTTTGCCTGAGAAGTAGAAGCTCTGAGTATCAGATTCTTTGAGCTGCTTTAAAATGGGAACATAGGACGCATTAAGCCAAGTAAAATCTTCAAACTTCTGGACCTCAATGGTGGCATCTTGGAACTTGTTCATACTGAACCAGGCCCTCATTGGTGTGTAATTCACCTCATCAGTAACCACATGGAAAACAAGAAGATCTGGGTGCTTTGAATTAGTTACTGTGGAATTGACTACAACTGATGCAGCAAGAATGTTGTCAGAGAAGATACAGTAGTGATAGAGGTTATTGTTTCTAAGCTTCTCCGAAGCACTTCTTGATTCTACGACTCTTCTATAACGATGCAGGTTCTTAAACCATTCCATCGTCAGTTTGATACCAAGGCAGTATAGGCTTTTTGGAAGTTCTTCAGCAGCTATTTGCCCAAATTTTGAGCTTTTCTCAGTTTCTGATTTAGACTTCTCCTCAAGAGTTTGAAGTTGGCCTTTCATCTTTGTGATTGTAATTGCACCATCATAGTGGAGCTGCTGGGCTTGATAAAGCAGAAGAGCCATGCCTCGGATTGTTGCTTCTGATTCTTCTAGGGATAATGGATATCCTCGGGTTGCAGCAGTGGCAAGGAGAGATTGGCAGTTTTGGACCTGTCCACCAAGTTCTCGTGCAAACTCAAGGTTGTTGTTTTCTTTGGATATTACTAGATAAGTCTTTGCAAGAGAAATCTGATCAAGGAGTTGCCTAGTGACCGATAGAGGGTTTAACAGTTCATCTGTAACATTCAAATCTCCTGGAAAACTGGAGGTGAAAGAATTCTGCAAAAGACAAGTTTGTTTTTGTTATGGTTAAAAGGTTATGGTATTATTTATTCTATATTTATATAAACAAGGTAACAGAATCAGAGAATAAGAACAGAAAATTCACCAAGTGGAGAAAACAAACAAATTGGACATGATTTCACATAACAGCTTGCAACCCCGGGAGAAAAACCACCAAAAAACTAATGAGCAGACACCTCGAAATTTAGAAAGAAAATGTACTACTTAAGAACCTTATATGAGCTGAAACTCCAGAAGCTTAGTACCCCTAACTGAAGTTTGACATGCAAACTAGTGCCAATTCCCTTCTTTCAAAATTAAAAATATAGTAGCCAACTGAAGGTCATTAAATGAGCAGTCACAATTTTTTATATAAACTGTAGTTCAGTCTGATATGCGAAAGGTATATGAAATTCCAACTTAGTTGGAGGAAATCAACAAGAAACCAGTGTCTCACCATAATAAAATACAGCATGAATATAAAGAAGAGACATAATACCTAGAATATTTTAATGACTAAATGCTATGAATGTTATATATCACTGTTAAGATTTATCTACAACAACAAAATAGGCTGAGTTATTTCCTTGGAAAGTTTTCAGAAATTTAACAAACTTGATGTAAGGATGAGAATTTTTGAACAATTAATGCATTCAACAAAGCCTATAAATTTCATCTATGCACATGATAGACTAAACTTAGACAATGTTAGTCTGGAAAATCACAACGAACAAATGACTGAAATGGGAACAAAGATGGCCAAGACTTCTTTTAGTATTAATTTAGTAGAAATTTTCTTGTAGCCTTATTTATTAAATGCAAGTTACTAACTGGGGGTTATTTGCTTTTGGAATCCTTTTAGAACCTAATTATTAGGATTTTTTTTACTTTTAGTATGACCAGATTTTGTCTTATTAAGGACTAGTTTCTTGGTAATCACGTTTTGCATGACTACAAAATATCAGTTTTCTTCAATAAACAGGAGAGAGACGTTTATTAAAGAAATTCTGATTTTTAACCCTGTGATGCAATCATGGGCATGAAGCCCTAGTTTACAAAGTGCGAACCAACAAAAAAAGGGGCGAAGCCTTGTTTGGTGTGAAGTCATTAATCCAGACACGAGTCAAGAACTTATCCTTCCTTCCTCCCTCCCTTGTTCATGTGTGTGCAGCAAAAGGCAGCTAGCTAAGTTGCATTGGACACTCCTAGGATATATCCGTATACTTATTCAAAATTGTTATATAGTACATGTTTTTAACTCACAACACTCATCATACACTTCTTGCACTTCTTCGACTATATCCTACATTTCACATATACTTCTTGAAACTTGTTGTGACTCATATCGAGTTTGTTTCAGCCCGTTAAATGGTCTTTTGGATATCAGGTTAAGAAAACGAGCAGTTTTCTAATTTATAAGTTTATATGATAAAAAAAACATAAAAGAAACATAAAAATGTTATAGGAATTTAAAACGTGAATGAAAAACAATATTGATCTCATATAATTATTACATATGTATGCACAGTTGTATCCTCGTATCCTAACTTTTACATATTTGCCGTAGCCGCACTTGTGCCTTTGTAACTTAGGCAGCTACCTATGCTCGGGGTCATTTTCCTCTCTTATATGTAATTTTCTCCCCTCTTCTATTTCCAACCATTACAGCTTTTAAAATTTTCAGCAGACGGTTCAGGGGTGTGGAGGTGTTGTCCGGGGGAAGCCAGCTGCAGTTACCGATTTCAACTATGAGGACTGACTCTTTCATTTCATTCATCAAAGAAAATGTACCAAGTAGTAATTTAAAAATATGATGAAATACTAGTCAAATGATTCTCTTATGGTAAACTGTAGTTCAGTCTGATATGCTTAAAGGTATATGAAATTCCAACTTAGTTGGAGGAAATCAACAAGAAACCAGTGTCTCACCATAATAAAATACAGCATGAATATAAAGAAGAGACATAATACCTAGAATATTTTAATGACTAAATGCTATGAATGTTATATATCACTGTTAAGATTTATCTACAACAACAAAATAGGCTGAGTTATTTCCTTGGAAAGTTTTCAGAAATTTAACAAACTTGATGTAAGGATGAGAATTTTTGAACAATTAATGCATTCAACAAAGCCTATAAATTTCATCTATGCACATGATAGACTAAACTTAGACAATGTTAGTCTGGAAAATCACAACGGAACAAATGACTGAAATGGGAACAAAGATGGCCAAGACTTCTTTTAGTATTAATTTAGTAGAAATTTTCTTGTAGCCTTATTTATTAAATGCAAGTTACTAACTGGGGTTATTTGCTTTTGGAATCCTTTTAGAACCTAATTATTAGGATTTTTTTACTTTTAGTATGACCAGATTTTGTCTTATTAAGGACTAGTTTCTTGGTAATCACGTTTTGCATGACTACAAAATATCAGTTTTCTTCAATAAACAGGAGAGAGACGTTTATTAAAGAAATTCTGATTTTTAACCCTGTGATGCAATCATGGGCATGAAGCCCTAGTTTACAAAGTGCGAACCAACAAAAAAAGGGGCGAAGCCTTGTTTGGTGTGAAGTCATTAATCCGCACACGAGTCAAGAACTTATCCTTCCTTCCTCCCTCCCTTGTTCATGTGTGTGCAGCAAAAGGCAGCTAGCTAAGTTGCATTGGACACTCCTAGGATATATCCGTATACTTATTCAAAATTGTTATATAGTACATGTTTTTAACTCACAACACTCATCATACACTTCTTGCACTTCTTCGACTATATCCTACATTTCACATATACTTCTTGAAACTTGTTGTGACTCATATCGAGTTTGTTTCAGCCCGTTAAATGGTCTTTTGGATATCAGGTTAAGAAAACGAGCAGTTTTCTAATTTATAAGTTTATATGATAAAAAAAACATAAAAGAAACATAAAAATGTTATAGGAATTTAAAACGTGAATGAAAAACAATATTGATCTCATATAATTATTACATATGTATGCACAGTTGTATCCTCGTATCCTAACTTTTACATATTTGCCGTAGCCGCACTTGTGCCTTTGTAACTTAGGCAGCTACCTATGCTCGGGGTCATTTTCCTCTCTTATATGTAATTTTCTCCCCTCTTCTATTTCCAACCATTACAGCTTTTAAAATTTTCAGCAGACGGTTCAGGGGTGTGGAGGTGTTGTCCGGGGGAAGCCAGCTGCAGTTACCGATTTCAACTATGAGGACTGACTCTTTCATTTCATTCATCAAAGAAATGTACCAAGTAGTAATTTAAAAATATGATGAAATACTAGTCAAATGATTCTCTTATGGTAAATTCTACAGGAGATTAACAGAGAGCCCAGTAGATATGAAAATAAATTGCTTCTGAAAGGACTTGATAAAAAATTGACTCGCGATTGTAGATAAGTCATGTTTTTCCAATGAAGCTTTGTAATCAAGTAAAACCAACAAGGACTGTGGAAGAGGAAAAAGAGTAACATTTTTCTCTAAAAAATGCATGAGATTGTGGAATATCGAAGGCTGCATCATGTAAAACTTAATGATGCAGACAAAATGTTGGAGAGGAGGGAAGAATGACTTACTTGGAACCATGGGTTAAAGCTTTTATAACCTTCACATAGAACTTCAATATATATATATATATATATATATATATATATATATATATATATATATATATATATATATATATATATATATATATATATATATATATATATATATATAGAGTAAGGCTCCTATGAACTTAAGTTCATAATGAATAGTGGTGCACCAACTTTTCTAACCACTCATCTTGCTTTGGGATCCGTGAAAGATATAAAGCCCACTTTGAGATTTGTGCATCACAAATCTCAAGGCAAGATGAGTGGATAAAAAAGTTGGTGCACCACTATTCATTATGAACTTAAGTTCATAGGAGCCTTGCTCTATATATATATATATATATATATATATATATATATATATATATATATATATATATATATATATATATATATATATATTGCTTGGAAGCAATTAGCAAGTAGAAACTCAATATCTTCATTTAATATATATTTTCTGTGTGGCAGGAAGTTGCTCAAATTATGCTTATAGGAATCGATTAAACTATTCTCAATTTTCTTTTCTTAAAAAGAAGTGAGCACATTGTTCTCCGCTGTCACAAGAGGCATAAATTTTTTCATTGATCTGTGAATAAAATTTTCAGAAGGGTTGGATTTGATATCCTTATTCCTTTGCCATTAGATTTTCAGTGGGAGACTTAAAAGGTTTTAGATCCTTCAACACATACGAAAGTCAGATGATCATTGAAAAGAAACATAGTACTGAACTCTTCATTTCTCCCAAATAATGCTCTGCCCTTCAAGTCATTTACATGGAAAAAAAATGAATCATAAATAAATTGCCACTATCCTAATTTGAAAACTATATTGATGTTGTCATTCTCCTAATTTCAATTACAAAGACCCAGGACTAAGATATTTCAAATTTAGATGTTGCATTGATCAAATTTCCTTCATTTCTCACGAATTCTCAAATGCAATCAGATCAAAACTAAAGTAACCCAATTGAGATTGACGGAAAAAGATCAAACCTGAACGATGAGCGGCCGAGATCTCGGGGCCTTTTCTTGCGTGGTGACCAAAACGAGGAACAAGAGGGATCCCAATCCAATCAATAAGAACCAAATCCAACCCGATGAAAGCCATCGCCTCCTCCCTGGCCTCCTCAAATCAAAACCTCTTCTCCTCATCTCTCAGAATTTGGGGCTGAAAATATCATTTCCCGCCTCAAAAACCCTAAATCGCGGACGAAGAGAACTGAGTCGATCCAGAGCGCTGAGAGAACTGAACCTGATACTCCCTCTCTCTCCCTAAAGGGAATTTGCACGCTGATCGGCGTTGGCTGAGAGAGAGAGCTCGAGGGTTTGAGAATCAAATCTCGGAGTTTGAAGTGTACGCGGAGTTTTGGCTTCTCTTAATTTGGAGAAATGTTGAGGGGTTCGGTGCATATATGTATAACGAATCATCATTATTTTATCTTTTTGTTTTCCTTGTAGCAGGCTAACAGCTGATAAATGATTTCTTTGTTTTTTGCTACGATTGAGCGCGTATTATGCACGTGAAAAGGCTCATTAGTGGAGATCGATAGTTGTCGTGTGTTATGCAAACAGATCACATGCGATGATGTGCATCGAATAATATCACATCTGCTTATTTATCACAAAATTTGAACATGGACATGGTTCGGTAAATAATAAATATAATGCATAGTCCATATTTGTCAAATTATATCATACAAATTCGATCACCTTACTGATAAATATATCCGAATATCATGTAGGAACTCAAAAACATTTCACATCCTTCAATTTTGTTGCATATTAAAGGATAATTATTTGATTTAACAATCAATAGTTTATAATTATGAAATCATCTTATGGCCAAAATACTTCTATTAGACGAAAGAAATTGACTCGTTAAATAATGTCTAAGTTGACATTTGAAAACTATTTCTTCAGAATGATAATAAGTCTTCAATTTGAATAGTCAATTACAAACTCAAATTGAAACTCCAAGTTTCTTCAAATAATTATATATTATTATGTTACAAAATATTATAAAAAGGATAAAACTATAATACAACCATCTGTAATAATAGGAAATGTAATGATTAAAATGTACAAATAAATATTTGTTAAGGGTGTGTTTGACAACCTTACAAAATTGGATCAGGATCTATCCCGACTCGGTTTTGTTCTAAAGTGATTCTTTTGTTAATTAATCCCCCTTGTCCACAAAAGACCTAATTTAGGGGTCACTTTTTCACCTAGGACCCAAGCACAATTATCTCCAAAAGAGAGGTAAGGCCAAGCCTAGTCTCATTTTAAGAAGTTACCGAACAAGCCCTCAGCAAACAAATAAAATATGAGAACACCCCTATTCGATTCATTTAGCGTGAAAATAGCGGGGGAAAAAAAAGTTAAATGGTCATCCAAATACTCAAAGACAAACAAATATCAATGGTCTTAATCATCATTCGTTGAGCTTCCCAACCCTAGAGGCAGTCATAATATGGACAGAGAACTGCCTCAGGACTAAAATTACTAGACTCACGCTGATCTTTTACAATTTTCAGCCTTACAGCCAATGACATCTTGTCAGTATATCTACAATCAAGATATATAAAATGCTCTCTAACTCCAGCAGAAATAAGAAATAGAGGAAGTCATCTTCCATCTCACTAACACAGCAAAAGAGAACATAAATCAACAACCAATCTATCTACAAACATCAATTCTACCTTCTTCCTCTACAAACATCATTGATAAGTGGTGGTCATGTCGAAGTATGAGAACTCATCATTGTTTAATGGCCTTCTCTCTTCTTCCCACCTCAGAATCTCTCTCGCGTACCGAAGTGTAGCATCAACAGATTCTGAATCCAAACCTCTCGATGAAGTAACATAAAGTTTTTTCTCTGTAACTGAAGCAAATAGCCTCTTGAACTTGACAGCAACATAATGAAAAGCCTGCTCAGCTTTTGTGGCATCACCGTTGAACTTTCTGCTGTTGCTGCTTAGACGTTGGCGGCTAGAAATGGGACTGAAATCATTGAACCAGTCACATAATGTTAAAGGAGTTGTTTCAAGTTTCTGCTCAAAAAGATCGAATTTGTTGAGAACTAAAAGGAAATCCATGTGTTTGAAGGTATGATGAGTTATGATGCTCTCGAAGAGCCTCTTGCTCTCCATCATTCTGTTGATGGAGACTCCATTTGCATCTTTGTGGAAATCACTGTAGTCACTTAAGGCTACACAGAAGATCACGATCCGGACATCTTCAAACATATCCAGCCATTTGTAGTTCTCGCCTAAGCCCTTTGGAGGAAGTCGAATGAGCTGATACCTGCAATAGATGAACATTCAAAAATTATTATAAAGAATAATAGCACTTCGTATCCCTTTTCCAACCTTTCTCATATGTACAAAATCTGCAACATAAGTTCAGATGTCATATGAATGTATTCCAAGGGACAGCATAGTTTCTGTTCTATTTTCTTTACCATGGGTTTGCAATGGTCTCATATATTCGTTGTTATTAAAGTTGAAGCAAATAAAAGGGGGGAAAAAGTTGCCAGTCTGAACACCACAGAGAAAGAAGACACGACAGGTGCATATAATTGAGTCTGCATCTAATGAAATCTGAGGAATGACAAATACTATTGATACCATATCCACTTGATTTAGTCCAAATAATCTATGTAGCTAGACAACTTTGTCATCTACTTGTGTTGGACAGATACTAGACGCTGAAACTTTTTCGACAATCCATAAAGAACTTTTCAAAATGTGCTCAGAATTATAATATATATTTACATTTCAAGCACTTTTCATATTCTTTTAGATAGATTTTTGCACTCACTAAAATTACTTAGTTCATACTAATTGCATAGCAAGATTTGTATCAGTATCCTGCATTATGTTGAAAACCATATTTTTACAGCTCTATAACATATTTTTTTCATTTCAGACACTTTCAGTCTCTTTCAGACATAGATATGCTTGCACTGACAAAAATTACTTATTTCATGCCAATTGCACGGGAAGATATGTATCAGTATCCTGCATGCGCTGAAAATTATATTTTAAGAAAGATACAAAAAGTAGCTTGTATACAGTAATGATAATTTTAGGTTATATTTCAACATGAGAAGTGAGATACTGCATTATCCTATAGAAAGACAAAGAGTCAAGGCCCAGTACAAATCCCAAACAAGGATAATATAACATTATTATCTTGTCCATTATTAGGAATAAGACGACCTGTCTGAAATTTCATGGGTTTACATGTTTGTTATGCATTTCTTCAGAAGGAATACATATGTAATGATGTGCTCTACTTGTACACATTCATATAAAATATGTTGTCATGCTGTGTTCTTTCTTCCCTACCCTTCAAGGAATTGCATGTTTCATCTTAACCTTAACCTTAATGTGTCATGTATGTGACCGGTGTCGGACTCAAACTATCTCTCAAGCAATTGGCTGAATTTACAGTATGGAAATCAAATTTGGGACTGAGTATTGCTGCATCAAAATTATAACAAATAATGTGTGCATGCGTGCGTGGGTAGGTGCTGCATGTGCGCGTGTGGAAGGGGGGGAGAAAACAATTCTTCTGCTTCAAATTTCAATTTTTGAGGAGAGAGAGACTACAGTGATCATGGTAAAATTATAGCCTGAACTTTATTCCCAGTGTTCTCGCACTCCGCTTTTAAACTACCAAACAAGAGAAATAATTCCTTTCTTTATTTCAGTTTGTCAATTGAAGAAAAATAAATAAATAAACAATGCCATATACAGCAAGTTACGTAACAGACTTGGCTAGATCCCACTCTCTTATTTTTTCTGAGTATCCCGAAACAGTCTTAGTGTATTTCCCCCATCCTTTTAATCACATAAAGATGACATTATCACTAAACTCTCCGGTTATGGCTGTTGGGGACAATTAAACCAGTTTCCTAACCTCTACAGTCATGTGGCCAATATATAATGGCCGAGATAAATTTGCACCAACCTTACTGCATCCTGTTGGTCAGTATCATCACCACTTTCTTCAGAAGCTATATTTGGAAACAAGAACTCTGTACATGTCAGTCCATTAGCTGAAGTTATTCCCTCCGCATAGAGAATATCCAAATCTGAAGGCTCATATTCCACCCTGGATATATCAACAACCTGCAAAAGTAGTATGCAACATCTCAGGGACCTAAAATAAGAAAATGTATAAAAGATTAGAAGCTTCTATCAACCAGGCAGCTAGTCACCAATAAGGTTAAAGCTATAGAAGAGAAAATTTTGTGGTTGATAATCATGGCAGTCATATGAGTGAAAAGAACCAATTAGAGTGAATACTCAGCTTCAAATATAAAGGAAATCCCAAGATAGTTCCTATAAGATTCAGCTTGTTTATCTTCAGCAGAAGCAAGAGGGTCCCTTTTCATACTCAACAAGCTCAACAAATGCCTGCATCCTCTCAGTTTACAACTTGAAATTCTTAAAATCCCTAAATCTGCATTGTGTTCAATAGTAAGAACACTATATTTTTGAATTCATTTGTACCTACCCACCCACCCACCCCCCAGCGGGGAATTCTGAGGATAGACTGATCAATAAAACAAATCTGATGCAGGCAGACTATCTTTGAGCATGAGGAAGTCAAGTTTTCAACTATTGTAACTTATCAATTTACTGGGAGGCTAGTATGCTTCATTCTGACTCAATATTTCTGAGTAGAAACCAAGTTCCACACTTGACCCAACATATGAAATTTTTTGAAACTAACTATGACATGATTAGATTTTGAAAAACTTCAAAGAAAAAGAAAAACAGAGTGAATAAAACACAATGTAACTTGGGGACCATATTATTTCATTTATTTTAAGGGTAAATTGCACATAAGCTCTCTCATCTATACCTTTAGTTCCACTAAACCCCCTTCAACTCATTTATTAGAACTCAGCTTCCCTCAATTCACCAGGAAGATGAGTATTGCATGCAATTTATCTTTCTAAAAATGTCATTTCAGGGGTGCTAAGTGCTTGTAAATGAGTTTAGTGGGGTTTAGTGCAACTGGAGGTATAATGAGGAAGGTTAAGTGCAATATACCCTTTTTACTTTAACTCTTTTAAGTGGTCCACCAAAATCAAGCCTTACTTAGCACGCATTTACGTTATTTAGATCTTGTAAATAGTTTAGTGGGGTTGCTTCTGATGTGATGTTTCTGACATCAAAGAAGATCGTGCGCCGTCGTCGCCTTGGTTCCTGAGCGGAGATCGCGTGAGTGGCGCTTCGGTATTGGAGCGGTCGCCTAGAATTCTGGGGTCGATCCCAGTCATCCGTCAATAACCGGGTCGGCCTTTGCAATGTCGGCACGTGGCGGCTCCTTTGCCTATTTATACGGCCGTTCTGAGATGGGGGGAAATTTTACTAGCTTTCAATACTGTTGATTCTTCTGCAGTGAGCGATTTCTGGCCCTCTTTTACATCTTTCTCCGGCAATCATCAAATTAATGTTGTCTTCGTCTTCAGCGGCTCGGAACGAGGCCCGGATCAACCACCTTCGGAAGTTCCACTCAAAGGTGCTGTCGACGTTGCTGGAGACTTATTACGACAACTTTGATATCCCTAGGGTGTTCACATTATCGGCGCCGGAGCGTACACAGGCGATGTTTGATCATGGAGGCAACATAGCTCCAGTGTATCTCAAACATCTAGAGTATGGTCTGCGCCTACGGCTCCATCCTTTTCTCCGCCGTGTCTTCGAAGCCTTGGGTGTTTTACCATCGCAGATGAAGCCGAACTCCATCGCTACTTTGGTGGAATTTGTGGTCATCTGCAACCGGCTGGGAGTCAAGCCGACTCTGAGAATCCTCGGCCATCTCGTCTGCGTGAAGGTGAATCAGCAGGAGGGCCACTACTACCCTCAGATCTTAGGTGGCCACAAAATTGTCTCCAACGCCCCCGAGTCTAACAAGGACTGGAATGAGAGGTTCGTCTGGATTTTTGGGGCAGACCTGATTTTGGCCTGCTCGGCTTGGCTCGAGATCAATAAGGATGCATTGAGGCCGGATCTGCTGTCGAAGGACGAGAAGCGAGCGCTCGATCAGATCAGGTCGTACACAGGTTCTCATCGAAGCGAGAACCTCTTCGACAACTCGGTATTACGGGTTATCGGCATCTCTTCAGTTTCTCCAACTGAGGATGACGAGACACGCTTAGCCGTGCTGGGGCTACTCTCAGAGGAACCTGAGACGTCCGCGACGGTCCCCCCAGCTCGACCTCGAGGAAGGCCATTGGCGAGGCCAAAAAAGCATATTCGTTCTGACTTGGCCCCTGAGGAGGCCGAGAAGGTACATGCCAATGCGGCCGAGATCGCAGCCAGGTTGGCCGGGCCGAGCTCTGCCACTGTCCAGAACGAGAGGTCTGAAAAGAAGAGGAGGCTAAGGAAGGTGGGCAGTCGAGGTCCCTCTGGGAGTGTTGAAGCTCCTAAAGATAAGGTTGAAGCCGCGATGGAGGCGGATACACCCTCTGCTGCTTAGAGGAGTATGGCGAGCCAGCCAACAGGCGAGATCCCATTCCCCCAGGAAGCTGTAGAGGGCGACGCTTTCGCCGTCCCTATCCAAGAAACTTTTCTGGCGACGCCGGCAGATGTCGTCGTTGTCGACGATGGGTCCCCTGCAGGAGAAAAGGGGACCAAGATCATCACGGCCAAGTCGAAAGCGGTTGAGGCCCTAGTAGAGAATGAGGCGGCCACTGACGTGTGCCTGCTGAGTCAACCCACCGTCATGGGAAGGAGCCGATTGCTGAAGAGGCTTCCCTTGCTCAGAGATTTGGATGGCCTTTCCCCTACCGCATTGATGAGCTCGATACGAAGAAATGGGGTGAATTGAAGATGCTGCTGATGGGGTCGTCTAGAGCTGGCCCCCGCTATGATAAAGAGCCTTCTGAGGAATTTAGATTCGAGCCTAGGCGGCATATTGACAAGAGGGTCGGTTCTGGAGTCCAGACTCACCCAGACTAGAGCTTGGGAGCAGTTTTTCCTGCCTCGAGATGACGAGATCCTCTCAAGTCTCAACCATGCCAAATATCGGCCTTCACCAATCCCTCAAGGGCTACATGCTTCAAGGGGCTTTGGAAAGCAGGAACTGTTTGCTCGGTTTGAGCATGTACAGAACCTCTACCTCAAGCTCCAAGATGAATTGGAAGCTCAGAAGGCGGCCCGGGAGGTGGCTGACCTAAAGTTGGCTGCCAAGGAGGATGAGCTGGTGGCCCGGAGGGGTGAGGGCAAATGGCGTCGGGAGCTGGAGGTGCGGGACGACATGATCAAGGGCCTGAAGGGGTCGAATAGCAAGAAGTCGTCCGAAATCAGCAAGCTCCGGGAAGAACTCGGTCATCTCGAGCACGAGCTTCGTGAGCGAGATGACAAGATAAAATATTTGACGGAGGAGGTTGAGATCGAGAGGTGGAAGAGCGCCGATGCCTTTGAGCGAGCTCGGTTGGCTCGTCAGAAAGCAAAGGCTCTACAGGACTAGCTGAATGAGGAGCAGGCTGCTCACGAGAAGTTGAGGCAGGAGGCCACCCGAGCTGCATTGGAGGCCGAGCGACAACGTGAGTCATCTCTAGCCGAGATACAGGCATTGCAGAGTCGCCTCAACCATCTGGAGTCCGAGGCCTACCGGTTCGAGATCGTTGAGAATTATCGCAACTATACTCTCGGAAAGGTAGAGGTGGCCCTCGCTTGCAAGGCCGGGTTTGACTATCTGGAGACGCAGCTTCCGCCCGAGCTCAAGACCGATCCTGAGCGGTTCCACTATCCTCCTCGAGTGGCTAATTGCCTTGGTGCTCTACAAGAGATAGAGAGGAAAGGAGGGGGGCTTGTGCTTAATGCCGAGAGCGGGGATAAAGATGATGAAGAGTCGGCCTAAGGATTAGGCGAAGGCTTGGCCCATGATAGTTGGGTGAGCCGGCTGGAAGAGGAAGGGGACGAAGAGGTCGGGTCTGAGCCTCAATCGTCTCCTCCGCCGACTTTCACTGCTGCCGCTCCTCCTAAGTCTACCCAAACTCCCAGTGTCGCTCCAGCTCTAAGTCCCGCGCCTGCTTCGAGTCCGGCCCCTTAGGGGCTCATATGTATTTTCTCTTTTTTCTTTTTGTTAGTACTTTTTGTACTATAAATAATTTGAATATATGAATGAAAGAAAAATTCACTTTTGTCAATCTAAACTGTGTACCTTTGTGATTGCGTTCTTATATGTTTAAGAGTTTGCAATCTACTTTGATCGAGTACAAGTTTGCCTTCAGACTTTAGGGGCGTCTCGGGTGGATGCCAACGCTTGGAGCATGCCCTCAGACACTCCAAGGTCGAGACGACTCGGCTTCGTGCCTTCTATTGGGGACGACTCGACCTCGTGCCTTGGGTTTACTTGAAATGACACCAAGGTCTTGGGTACGTGCCTTGGGCTTATTCATGAGAATGACGCCAAGGTCTTTCGAGTCGAAGACGATCGAATCGATGACGTGCCGTGGTTTTATCCCGAATGGGTACCAAGGTCTTATGTGTCGGATTCGACCGTGTTGAGGGCGACTCGACCTCATGCCTTGGGTTTACTCGAAACGACACCAAGGTCTTGGGCCTTCATTGCCGAGTTGATGAAGATCGAGTGGCGAAGACTGCATACAGGTTAGTACACTGCACAAAATATTTCTTATTTACGGAAGGATCTTTTTAATTTCACTACATTTTGTGGAAGTACCCTCCAAAATATTTTATGTTTTATGGCAACCCTATCGTTTCTTTAACCTTACTCTTTGTTGAATCTCGGGCGGAATTTCTCGACTGCCGTAGCGTTTAAGCAGCGGTGGCGGCTGCTAATTCCGAGGTCTGAATACATGGGATCGACCACTTCCTCAAAAAGAGACAAAGAGGCCCCACGGTAGGCACCAAGGTGTTGATGTCAGTTATCAAACAGGGGATTAAGTGTAGATTTTGTAGTGTTTTAGGGTTGATTTTGAGGAGCTCGAGGTCCCTTCATCTCCTCAGATGGCTGATCCCCGGATAGGGAGTCCTACAAAACTGCAACACGTTAGAAGACCGGAGTTGGGTTCTCCGGTGATTCCTCCGACGATCAAGTTAGTTACGATCTGAAGGGGATCAAGGAACTGAACAAGTTCTCTCTAAGTGTGCAGCAATTGCGTAGAGATTGTGTGTAAATCGTGTACCTTTGGTTAGTCGGCCCTCTCCTCTGATTAGTAGGCGGTGTGCCTATTTACCTGATGGCGAGGGTAGGTATGTAACTTTGGCAGAGTCCAGGCAGACTGCTTATTCGACTGAGACTCTACAAGTATCGGCCGTGGGTGGTATGAATCACCCTCGTGATTGATGTGGTGGCGGCAGCGTCGATGAGGTATGCTGAGTCACTTTAGACTTTTGGAGTTGGAGTAATGATGACTCTGACCATGCATTAACTGTGATAGTGACTGGCTATCGGCAGGGGGTTCGAGAACAAACCGCCTCTTGACTCGGCTCTGCGAGTGGGCCGACAAAGGACGCCTTTCGACTCGGCCCTTCTTGGTGAGGGCCGAGTGATGACGTTACTGGACTCGACCTGCATAGGGTCGAGTCGCGAGGACAAAATGTTGATTTGGGACACGCGTCGACTCTTGGGGGAGGATTCACACTTGTTTATTTATGTGGCATAACAGTACGGTATGTGCTAGTGAATCGCGTACTAGCACATAGAGCATGTTGTGTCATTGCTCCCAATTCATATCCCACAACAATCTTCAGCTGCGAAGTTATAGGTGGACAGTTCTAGTATCTTAGTTTGGAAACAGATGAGCAAGTGTCATTTTTGTATTTACTGGACAGTCTGCACAGTTCTTTCAGCTATAACTAGTGTTCGACGTTTCAGCCATAACTTCTATGAGAAAATTTCAAATGAATATCCATTTGAAGTAAAGTATCCAACACCCATTCCTATGATCTATCATCTAAGGGAATCCAGCAGTCGAGTCATTTAAAATCTTGGAAGATGGATCAACTTTTTTTTGAACTAGTTTATTATACGTAGTTATCAAATGTTCAGGTTTAACAAATCAGACAAACTGGAGTTCAACTCTGGTTCCTATCTGAATTTCCTATACAAGAGTGCCATGTTCAACAAGATCCTACACATCCCACACTTTTTATTTAGATATTAATCACAACATTCATTTCAGCTCGCCATCAGAGCAATAAGAAGAAATGTTGTGTATCTATACAAAGAGTTTATGAAAAATCATATGCAACCAGATCTTTCAGAAAAAGGATCTTGAAAACAACATTTACATGAATTACTATTTACTTTTATGTGAAAAGAATGAAAGAGGATATAACATGTGCAGACTACTATAAAAATAACAACTTAAAAAAAAGAAAATAAAGAAAATTAACAGAATAAATAGAAATAATTAGCAACTTACAATGAAAACAAGCAGAAAAGGAACATAAAGTGTGTTACCTTTTGTAGAAAGTAACTAGCAGCACTAGGAAGTGATTGCAATTCTCTTCTCCGGTTATATGTAGCTTGAATGGCAGCATGTTTCCATAGTTCCTCAACAATAGGTGCATATTCACGCGTAGCAGCAGGAAAGATAGCTTCTAGATTACCTGCTGCCATAACCTTGAGAAGCCAATCTGAAAATGCTTTAAGTCGTGGGCTCATGGAGTATATAGTCACATCATCACATTCATCAGAGACATCATTACCTGCTACAAACAAGCTCTCTTTCAGATTGCATAAAATGGTAGTAAAAAAGGGTAATTTCATGCTTGCTTTTCGTATTAGGGCATGTATGGTCACTGATTATTGCTTGAAAGAGCACAGTAGAGAAAGCTTTTCCAAGAGACATGGTAAGACAAGGTTGTTTGGTTATTTTTTATTTAACATAGTTTCCAAAAAATTCCTTGCTTTTTACGGAAAGAAATAGACATGGTGGGACAAGGTTGTTTGGTTATTTTTATTTAACATAATTTCAAAAAAAAATCATGGTTTTTGCGGAAAGAAATGACAAGACACTGCCTCCATTTTTCAGAAAACATGGTTTCCTCTTTTTGAAGGAGAAAAACAATGGGGAAGCAATTATATAATGCTCTTCAACTAGAATGTTTTATGTCTGTCCACTGTTTTCCAATGCTCTAAGCTTTATGCAGTCCTTAGATACACAAAACGACCAAAACAATTAAAACACGACAAAAATCATTAGGTAGACCAATAATAATCATCAACCAAGAGATGGCATGCCATAAATACATCTACAAGTGATTAACCTCCATTGTTTTCTTTTGCCAATAAACATTTGGAGATTAACCTCTAATTAAACAACAGGCAACAACTACTCCTCAATGAATTCCTATACTCCATTATTAATGATAATTATTATGAACAATAGTGTAACATACAACGTTACATAGAAAAGTTACTCCTGTTAAGAAGATATATGAAGCCAGAAATATATGGTTGCTCTGCAAAATGATAAGTACAAGGAGGTTACACTACCTGTCCTATCACATGGTCGGTTCTTCTTTATCTCAGCCAAAGCCTCTTCTTCAAACCGTTCACGGCCCTCAAGCAGTACACCCAGATAGCTATATATACTGCTTTGAATCAAAAGCTTAATACTTTCACGCTCATTCTCTGAGAATGGAATGTTTTCATACAAAAACTTGACCTGTCATAAATGTTAAATTGATTAAATCAGTATCTGCATACTACCTAGACATTCAACTAGTTACCATACTAAATATGGAAACTATTGATAACAGAGAGGTATTATTGTTATGTAAGAAAAAGAGTTCTCTGCAGACTGTAAAGTGAAGACACACAAATTAAGATTTCAAAGAAAATGTATAAAGTCGTACAAGTGGCATGCAGGTGAAGAAAATAGCATGGCACACCAAATCTCAGCACCAGCGGAGAACCTGAATGCTTTACGTGTCTAGCAGCAATATACTAGTAACACAAAATAAATTGTTTTCTAAGAGAAACACTATAAGAATTTTGATAGTCAAAATTGACCCATAATAAGGACATTATCCCTACAGTCAATATATAGGCTACAAGTTTGATTAGGATATTGTTAACTGTTACTGATTATGTCATCATAGGTTCCATTAGTAACAAGAACAATGCCTGCAAGGTTGAAGAAGATGATAGAGACACCAATATATTCCTATCCCATCCAAAACATTCATAATCAAACCACTTGTAGAGAAATAGAAAAGACAAAGTTATTATTCATGTAACCCTAACCTCTCTTAAATAGAGATTAGGAGATTAGAAGGATATTACAAAATAGGTATGAGATAAAATCATATCTAATCATATCTCACAACATCTCAACAATATCTCATAATATCTACTAATATCTCAATACTAATAATATCTAACACTCCCCCTCAAGCTGGAGCATATATACTATATATGTCCAGCTTGTTATAAATGAAAACAAAACAGCTAGTTGCAAGAGCTTCGTAATGTCATCTTTGTCTAGAATATTTGAAGACGCCAACAATCAGAAAAGTGTGGTCACAGCCAGTAGAAACCCTAGGCGGGTCAGCCAGTAAAAATCCTAGCCGGGTCAACCAGTAGAGAGAAACCCTAGGCGGGTCAGTCAGTAGAAAGAAACCTTAGGCAGGTCAGCCAGTAGAGACAACATCGAAAGAGGATCGCTGTTGTTGGATACAAAGATGCTAAAGAGTGAATAGTAACCCTGATACTGTTCATCATGTGAACAGTAGCCTCAATGCTGTTCACCACGTGAACGGTAGACGCCAACCTGTTTTTTTATTTAGGTTATTTTGTAGAGGGTGTTTGATAAGATCTAGAAAACAATAATGCCGAAATAGTTGTTGAAGTCGTCGATGCCATCAAAGCCGTTGAAGGTATTGTCGTAGCCACCGAGGGGAAGTATGGAGACAGTAAACCCCTCGGCGACCCCGAGGTCGAGGAAAAAGAAAAAGGTCTCTCTAGGATCAAGAAGGCTCTGATACCATGTAGAGAAATAGAAAAGGCAAAGTTATTATTCATCTAACCCTAACCTCTCTTAAATAGAAATTAGGATGATATTACAAAATAGGTATGAGAAAAAATCATATCTAATCATATCTCACAACATCTCAACAATATCTCATAATATCTACTAATATCTCAATACTAATAATATCGAACACCACTATTCATAATCAAACCACTAGTTGCTACCGCTTAGCCTCCTCTAGCTTGCAAATTAACAGCAATTTAACATTTTGAACAAAATCATTTAAAGAAGTTACATCTGTAGTTAATGCTTTAATTAGGAAAGTGTAAAGTGTAAAAATAGGAGATATCATTCAGAAAGTTATTCTCCAGGGAGAGAACAGAATGCATTATAGAACACAGGACTGGTATGAATTGTTGACATACTCAAACTTAAAAATTTGTAATACCTGTTTAAATATGGTACTGGTTCCTGATCCATCATATCCAACCAACAAGAACTTCTGAAGCATTCTTTGCTCAAAAAAATTAGGAAATGCTCCATTAAGCATGTTATTCACTTCTTCACCAGAGGGATTTCCACCCTTACAAGGAACTGGCAGTGACAGAAAAGAGCATAGAAGCTTGGTTCTAGCCTGTTCAAACAAGTAGATCAGAAAATTTTACCTCAACTTAATCGACAAATTAAAGAAACACGGTAATTTATTAAAAGCATGACCATGAAATTACCTTGCCCCATAACTTCCCCTTTACATTCTTCTGTCCCTCCTCCCGGTATGATCCATCAGCATCCACCCAGAAGTGAGGACTTCCGGCACATTGGACTCCAGCCCACTGGGATACAACCACATCTATCAGAATTGCAGGAGCTGACATCGGTAAATGTAAATACATTATGTTTAGATTGCAAACCTTAAGCATCTGCAGCTCAACTTTTGTTATCTCACGATTATTAATCATGACACCAGTGTTCCCATTGCTTGCGTTTTGCATCAGACAACCTCCCACATTGAGGTTTGCAGTAATTATCTTGTCAGGTTTATGCCCTTCCTGTCAATGTGAAAGAAAAACAATCATTCCCACAAATTATCAAGCTCAGAACCTTCATAACCCTTCATAATCCTTATCATGTATGAGACATTACATTCTGAAAGCTAGAGTCGATGTTAAGCTACTCATCCAAATTTTTACTTATTTTGTGGGGAGTTCACAGCAACAAAGTAACTGAACAGTATTGTAGCCATAAACTAATTTCCTGTACAACTGCATTGCCAACATATTTCTTATTGTGTATCATATTTGTTCAATTGTTAAGATAAAAACTTCTATCTGCAGTCAGAACAAAAAAAATTCTCACCTTTCCCCAAAATCCCGACACCTTGTCGTACCAGTAAAACCCAGGCTTCAACCTCGGCGGCGGGCACTCACAACTCTGCAACAAGACCATCTCCTCCTGCGTCAACTGCTGCCGATTCACATAAATATCCTCCGCCCTCAACTGATTCGCTTCGCAGTACCTCTCAGCCTTCATAGCCTGCTCAACCTCCAGCGAGCTCAGCAGCTTCCTCAGCAACCTCGAGCTCTTCCCCAACTTCTCTCTCTTCGAATCCTCAATCGGGCTCCCAATGCAACCCACACACTTCCTCCCCTCCGGCATCGAACCCATAGCTCTCAAAACGCAATTGCTACAATACTTTGCGTCGCAAACCAAGCAAGCCTCTTTCTCAGTGAACCAGCTCCCCTTAGAGCACCGATAGCAGCAACCTCTCTTCACTCTCGGCTCCGATCCTGATGAGGTCTCTCGAAAGGAGACAACCGAGGTCGGCTTCTGGTCGAGCTCGCCATCGTCGTAGGACTCGAAGTCTTCGTCGTCGTCGTCGAAGTCGGAGGTGAAGGACGAGTCGGTGGCGGCGTTGAGCTCGCTGGAGGAGATGAGATCCAGATCTTGCAAGGGTTTGACAACGGGGAGAGAGTGGAGGGGAGGGTCTGACGTGGCGATGGAGGCGACGGGGATCTGCTCGATCTCGATGGGGATGGCCTTGGGGATCTCGAAGGGGAGCGGAGGGCCGTCGTACTCGACGGCGATCGAGTAGTCGGCGGCGTTGAGAACCTTCTCCATTGGGAATTGGGAGTGAGAAACCCTAGAAATTGCAGAGGTTAGGGTTTAGCTCGTCGCCATTGAAGGGAGTTGAGACAGAGAGAGTGGATGATGAGGGAGACGGCCTCCTCGGGATGCGTTTGACTGATGTGGGGCCAAAGGGGGGCGCGTCTTGTTCTGTTAAAAGAATCTTTCGTGGGGCCCGCACGTGCGTTGATCGTGTCAGAGATGTCTCCCTGCCCGGTGTCGCAGGATTACTGGTAACGGGCTCGGTCGACAAAATGTATGGGCCCAAATCGCGGGCCCATGTATTGTATTCACCTGGTCACATTCTCACGAGAAAAATGTTTGTTAGGTAGGGGGTTATGGTCGGTGTAATTTCAGGGTAATTGGGATAATTTTTAAGACTTTACTTTATGATGTTATTAGTATTTCGAGGCACGCGATGCGTGCATAACAAAAAATATGATGGCATTGGAATGATTTTTGGGAGAGCGGTAGCAATTGTGGTGATCCTCAACTATTATGTATTTTAGTTATCTTTGCAAATGTGAATGTGTTTCTTTTGATTTTTTGAAGTGTGAGGGTATTTTTAGTATTTCTAAAAAATTGACATACAAACTAAAAATGTGGCTTTTCTTAAATATATAGTATAGATTCATTGGGACAATGAGATTGGGATTTCACTTGGACAATGAGATTGAGATAATTACCCTGACTTTTCCAAAAATTATTTCACTTCTATACAAACTTTTTTTCCAACCTTAAAAATTATCTCATTCTTAACTTTGGGACAATCATGGAAAAAGTGGGATAATTTTAAAACATTAATTTATTAAATATCTAATATATGTTACTTGTATTTATAATATATAATATATCTTAATTATATTATATTATAAAATTTTGCTATAATTTAAGATAATAAAATTTTATATAATATTATCTAATATAACATTATTATATATCATTATTACATATTAGTTAATAATATTTCATATATTATAATAATATTATTATATTATTATAATATTACTTTATATTATTTAATATATATTTTATTAGTTAGAATAAAAATATTATTGTAGTATTTTTATGACATAAAATATTGTAATATAACTTAATGTTTATATATTTAATATAATATTATATTAAATATGTTTTAAATAATTTAATATGATAGTATATTCTATTATATAGAATATTTTAATTTATATAATAATTTATTATTTTCTATTACACTTTATTATATTAATTAATAGTCTTAAATATATTGTCAATATTGTGGTAGTTATAATTAAATAATATTTTATTTCTACAATAAAAATAGTAATAATCTACTATATATTAAAGTATGATATTATATATAATATATTAATTAATAATATTTTGTTAATTAATAATATTAGTATATTATAGTCATTATAAATATTATATTTTAGTAAGAAGTCGTGTCATCAATTATCCCATTTAAATTATAGTAATTATCATAAAATAAAATATTATATTTTTAATAATAATATAATATTTTAAATAATATTATATTGAATAAAACAAAATATTATAATATTATATTTATATTTAAGTAAATATTATATTATTGAAATATTATATTAACTATATTGTTCATATATTATATCAATTATATTAATTAATAACATTAAATGTACTTATAATTAATTAGTAATTATACTATAACATATTATATTTTAGTATAAAGTAAAATAATGTATTGTATTATATTATAATAACATACTAAATAATATGCTAAACCGATTGGATAAATTAATTTAAACTTAATTGATAAATAAAATATTATATTTCAATAAGGTGTCATATCATCAATTGTCACATATGAATTGTCAACTCAAAGCTTTAAATTATCTCATTATCCTAACTTGTCCCATTTTACCCCACTCAAAATATCCCAAAGGATAAAATTATTTCATTAGAACAATTATCTCACTTGGCCTCACTTGTCCCAACCAATAAACACCCCAACCTCCCCAAAGCATTTTTCGTTGCTACTTCAAAAATCACACACTGGTTCTGAAAGATAATCTTTCTTGAAATAAATTTTATTTCTACAATAAAAATAGTAATAATCTACTATATATTAAAGTATGATATTATATATAATATATTAATTAATAATATTTTGTTAATTAATAATATTAGTATATTATAGTCATTATAAATATTATATTTTAGTAAGAAGTCGTGTCATCAATTATCCCATTTAAATTATAGTAATTATCATAAAATAAAATATTATATTTTTAATAATAATATAATATTTTAAATAATATTATATTGAATAAAACAAAATATTATAATATTATATTTATATTTAAGTAAATATTATATTATTGAAATATTATATTAACTATATTGTTCATATATTATATCAATTATATTAATTAATAACATTAAATGTACTTATAATTAATTAGTAATTATACTATAACATATTATATTTTAGTATAAAGTAAAATAATGTATTGTATTATATTATAATAACATACTAAATAATATGCTAAACCGATTGGATAAATTAATTTAAACTTAATTGATAAATAAAATATTATATTTCAATAAGGTGTCATATCATCAATTGTCACATATGAATTGTCAACTCAAAGCTTTAAATTATCTCATTATCCTAACTTGTCCCATTTTACCCCACTCAAAATATCCCAAAGGGATAAAATTATTTCATTAGAACAATTATCTCACTTGGCCTCAGCTTGTCCCAACCAATAAACACCCCAACCTCCCCAAAGCATTTTTCGTTGCTACTTCAAAAATCACACACTGGTTCTGAAAGATAATCTTTCTTGAAATAAATTTTATGACTACAATAAAAAACTTGGATAAATATATCCATAGCCTTGACGCACAGTATAATGATACATGTGATCCTAGAGATGCTAACCTTTAAAAGGAAAAAAATAGACAAATTTTAGGATCATCAGTGTAATTACAACCAGTGCTCTTAAAATTATTTATGTAGAGACGAAGGGCCAGTTTAGTATTTCTGGAGCTTATAATAAGTTGATTATAAAAGCAACTTATATAAGTTTCCGTAAATAGTCGTTTGGTAATCATATATCAATAGCTGCTTTCAAAAACAGTTAATGTGTTTGGCAAAACTGTGCTCAAATATCATTGTGAAAAGATAAATGTCATATATGATATACAAGCTAAAAAAATAAGAAGTTATTTTTAAAAGCATCCTGAGGTTGCTTCTAAAAGCTCCCATTTAAAAGCAAAATCAAATTTTAATAAGCATGCGAAAGAAAATTTCTCCAAACACCATTATTGATTGTTTTTTTTTAAAAAATACGAAAATACCCAAAAAAAAAAAAAAGCCAAATTGGCCCACAGACATTAACATCATTGGTGTAATTAAATCATATCTCGAGATATCCGAATATTTTTAATCCTAAAACCTTTGGTCAATAATTTGTTGCTATTTTAGGGCCATAATTTGTTTTAGGTTCCTATGTTCTCTTATAATACTATTGACTCGTAATCCATGATGATGTTCTCTTGTAATGTGCATTTTCTAAAATTCCATGGTAGTTTCAGAACCAAAAATAAAAACTAGAAGCCGCAAAGCAATTAAGCATCAAACTAATGAGCTTCTGAGACGGCTGAATGAAAGTAAAGGAACCCAAGGCTAGGATCGGAAACTGGCAACAAGATTTAAGGCTAAATTGCACTTAAATACCTTAATGTTACACTAACCTTGCACTTAAGTCACTCCTTTTTGAATGAATACCTCAAAGTATTTAAGTATTGCAGATGAATGTCTCATAGTTAAAAAAAAAGGATCCTTTTAGCGAGTGCACTTGGGGAACATGTTAAGAATGATTAGTTACATAGGAATTGATGCAATTAATTAGTTTACTATTTGCACTACTTATGCTCTTATGACCTTTAAAATACAAAATACAACCTGTAAAGCTATCTAAAACCAAATAAATCCACTACGTTTGGATACCATAATGATTTTTGTGTAGTGTTTTAAAACATCATGGTAAGTATTTTGGTCAACAATAGTTTGACCTTTTATAACATTAATATTAAACATACTATTAATATATTAAATATTAATTATAATATAACCTATTTTAATTAATATAAAATAATATTATATATATAATTAATATATTATAATGTAATATATAACTAATAGTTTGTAATGTTATATACTGTACATATTTGTAATATATATTATATTATAATACTTAAATATTAAATATTAATATATTTAAATAGTTTTATATAAATATGTTATTGTTAGTAATATACTAACTTTTATTGATAATAATGTATTAACATTTTATTTTTATAATATAATATATTATTATATAATATATTATGAATAATATTATTAATAATAATGTATTAACATTTTCTTTTATAATATATTAATAATAATGTATTTGTTATAGTATATGTAATTTATCATTGATAAGTTATTTACTTTATAATACATAATTATTTTGTTATTATTTTATAATATAATATGTTATGATTTATTATATAAT
This sequence comes from Asparagus setaceus, assembly GCA_012295165.1. Taxonomy (NCBI): domain Eukaryota; kingdom Viridiplantae; phylum Streptophyta; class Magnoliopsida; order Asparagales; family Asparagaceae; genus Asparagus; species Asparagus setaceus. The sequence goes on along the minus strand of CM022706.1, from coordinate 51,975,507 downwards.
ATATTATGAATATATTAATATTTAATCTTTTATTCTTAGAAGAGTTATTATTTATTTTAAATATTATTATTACATAACATGTTAAATTTTTAATATATTATATAATATATAATTCAAACATTAATGGTATATTTTATTAATTAAATAATATAATAGAATATTTTTATTATATAATTCAATATTATATCATTACTTATATGATTATTTATTAATAATAAATTGTTATCTATTGTTTTATCGGTATATTTTCTTTTATTATTATTTACCTTTAATTTAATATATAATATATATAGTAGTATTTAAACTGTCATTATTATATTATATTAATCATAATATTATATGTATTATTAATTAATGGTATTAACTATAGTATTGATATATTAGGAAACTAATACTATAATGTAATTGTTATGACAATAATTACACCAAGTGTTAATCCTCCCTCTGGAGTCGACATGTGTCCCAGGTCAACCCTAATCAACAGAACAGCTCACCACCTAGCCAGGGCGACTCGAGTCTCATAGGCACTCATCCATTTCAAAGGAAGGCCGAGTCGAGAGCAGCTCTCACTCGATCACATCATCCGAGTCGACCACCCCTCATTTGATCAAGGCCGGGTCGACAACTTGCGAGGCCGACAATAAAGACAGTACTTGTCGTCCCTCTCACAGAGCCGAGTCAAGAGGCAGTTTGTCCTCAAAATCCTCACCAACAACTGTCCATCATCATCATTGCAAGTTCCACGAGTCCTCATGATTCACCACCCACCATACCTCCTCAATCACCATCACGTCAAGTCAGTGGTGACTCATCCCTCTCAACAGCTAACACCTGGAAGCTCTCTAACCGATTCATCTGTTAGTGTAGGCTGTAAAAAAAATTTATTATTATTACTGAAGACAGCCAATATCCGCGAAACACTATCAATGAAGGTTACAAGCTAACGACTTTCACGATAACAAAGGAGAATCAGAAGCTAATGTCTCCAGAGCACAAGGATTACAAGTTGACAATCATTGTGAAAAGAGATCACAAGTATTGATCTCTTCAAAGCAAAACGCGGGGCTCACCCCCCGCGTTTCAATTCAAAACGCAGGACTCATCCCCACATTTCAATTCAAAATGCGGAGCACGTGGCCCGCGTTCGAAGCCCAAAACGCAGAGCACATGGCCCGCATTCGAAGCTCAAAATGCGGGTCTCCAGCCCCGCATCCTAGTTAAAACGTAGACGCGAAGGTCCATCCCCGCGTTCCTGCACTAAAATACGACGCTGGCTTGCTCCGTAACGCTAACTCGCTTTGACTCATTCAAACATGAGTTGAACGGTTCCTAAACCGTTTGAGAGATTTAAGGGGGGCGGTTACACCCCACTAAACCCCCATTATGAAGCAATTTAAGGGGGCGGTTACACCCTTTTAATCCCTATAAATGGGGGGTTTTCACAGTAAAAGAGAGACTTTGGAATCTAGGGTAAGAAAATAGATTGGAGAGTTGAACACTTGAGGAGTGAATCAACTTGGGAGAGAGCTCGAGCTGCTTCAACACCGGTTCTTCTTCAGCTTGGCTTGGCTTGCAAACTCGAACAAAGTTACAAAACTCATTCTTTGAGTTATAAAACTCGTTAGAGTTATAAACTTGCTTTGCGAGTTCTTAAACTTGCCTTGCAAGTTCTTTTCGACGTGATTCCACGAGCAAGATGGTCAGATCGTCAACGGGATACAAGATTCAAGCTCCCACCGCTACTGTGAAGAACCCAGACTAAACAAAGGGAAGGGTCTCCGTTGATCTTTCTCTCTTTTATAAATCGGGCAACCGATCGGGGAGCTCATAATTTCTTTCTTTTCAAAATCAGTGAGAGAGAGAGAGAGAATTACTTGTTGAGAGAATTGTATTTATTCTTTCTTTAAAGTTAATTAGAAGGAATAACATTTATTTTACAGTTTTCTCTTAAAATTTTCCTCGCGAATAAAAGATGGCGACTCCACTAGGGACAATCTCTTTCACCGATGAAGAGGTGGTGGCGCAGTCCGACGTCAAACTCATTGGGATGGCTGTTGAAACTCTGACCGTAGAGTTTGATCAAGCCAAGTTCGAGGAGGCACTCTCCTCCGAATCTCTTAGCCCCAAGGCTATGCGCAAGATTCACAAAGTCTCTAAGGAGACCAAAGTCCCTCCCGTTGCTGCGATCAACCAGATCAATACATACGATAACATCATTGCAAAACTACAGCCCCGAGATGGCCAATCGACCAACCAACGTGAACTTCGCGTTTGTGAGCCAAAACGCAATCCCGAAGCCAGGTTTTTACGTAACGCAAGTCTCGCGTTTATGTGCCTGAACACGAGCCTCGCAAAAGCCAGGCTGAACGCAACCCTCAATGGCGCGTTTCACAGTCAAAATGCGGGTCTCAACCCCGCGTTCAATTGCTCAAATACGAACCTCGCGTTCAACAGAGGATTGCACGTGATCATCACGTCCCCACTATAAAATGCGGATCTCAACCCCGCGTTCAATTGCTCAAACGCGAACCTCACGTTCGGCAGGGGGTTGCAAGCGACCCTCACGCCCCTATCCTGAAATGCGGGTCTCAACCCCGCGCCCAAGCATTCAAACGCGAACCTAGCGTTCCCAATCTAAAACGCGGGTCTGAACCTCGCGTTCAAGTGCTCAAACGCGATCTTCATGTTTCAAGTGCCAAATCATCGGCATATCGACGCTGCTCACATGCAGCCAAGCCGTCGGTATTTGACAGATTGACAAATGTCATTTGGTCCACCGAACGACGGCATTCTCACAGGAAGGAGACTTCAGAGGTCGAATACCTTAGAGTCACTTCTAACATGATCGGAGTAGGCAGACCGTCAATCTCTAGCTCCAATGAGCCAGAGGAAAATCTGTCCCCCGGCTTGAAAGAGGCTTTGAATGACTCCGACGGAGTTTACCGACATACTCGGACTCGAACAGGGGTCATATCCCCCGTCAACTATCAAAAGTTGGCTAAAGGAATTGAGTCTGATGATGAGCATTCAACCATCGCAGAATCTCAATCCTCTAGTTCTTTCGTGGAGCATGTGAGCGCTGTCTACACGACGGAGAATGTTGAAGATTTCAAGAAGAGGCTCGAAGAGCATCAGGCTATGATGCAAGAAGCCCTGCGATCGCAACAAGAGTCCATCGATCAACTTTGAGATATGATAAACCAACTTGTTGCAGATAGGGCTCAAGTTCACATGTTCGGCTCAACACCTCAGCCGGAATCATCACGAAGGAGGGGTCGATCCTCAAAATAAAAAGAAAAAGTGAATGAAGCTTCTGATCAAGAAGCTTATCACATAGAATCTTTATTTGAAGAAGGGAGAGAGGCCGAAAACGAGCAAAGTCCTCAATCGGCAAAAATGCGAGAACTGGAAGCCCGCCTCAATGCCATGGCTAATAGGTGCGAGCTCCAAGATCAGGGGGTTGTCAGACCGTATCCTACAGAATGGGATATGGTTCCTTATCCTCCAAAATTTAAAATCCCGACGCTACAAACTTTCGATGGCACGGGATTACCGAACCAACACATCTACCATTTTAGATCACAGACTGGGAATGTGATGGCAAACGATGCCATAGCAGCTCGTTTGTTCATTGGCACCCTCAAGGGGGTTGCCTTTGAATGGTTCATGAAACTGCCTGCAGGATGTATCCAGAAATAGGCAAATTTAGAGAGACTTTTCCTGTCACGATTCTTTGAAGATGACACGGAAATCACTGTCACTTATTTCATTGCCATTAAGCAAAAGGAGGGAGAGCCTATCAAAGTCTTCGTCGAACGGTATTGAAGCATGGCTCTTCGATGCTCGACAGGTATGACACAGTCTGCTTTGATTGACACCTATCGGTATAATTTACAAACCAATCTCTTAGCTCGAATGGGGGTTGCAAAATATCGTTCCATGAAATAACTAGTCTCCCAGGACGAACAAGCTGAAATAATTATTGCTAGGATTGAAGCTGAAGAAGAGGAGACTGACTCCGAAGACCTGGCTATTGATGACCCGGCTCTAAATCACGAGGCCGAAGACTCAGTTAGTATCAACCTAGGATAATTACAGACGTCGTCAATTTTGTCAAAAGACGTCATGTATCTCAAAGACTGGGGGTTGATTATTTGTTATTTTCTGAGTAGAATGATAAATTCTAAATATTGTCAAGTTAACAAAACACTTTTGACAATGTAAGCACTTCAACGTGTAGTAGCACCACCAAAATCAACTTATCAATCCTCTCCAATAGGATGATAAGTCTACAAAGTTGCTCAAATCGTAACACAATCCTGTCAGGTTAACAATGTACCTCTGACAACCAACTTATCAATCCTCTCCAATAGGATGATAAGTCCACAAAGTTGCTCCAATCGCAACATATCCTTGTCATGTTAACCTCACACCTCTGACAATCAACTTATCGACTCTCTTCAATAGCATGATAAGCCCACAAAGTTGCTCCAATCGCAACATATCCTTGTCATGTTAACCTAACACCTCGATAATCAACTTATCGACACTCTTCAATAAGAGCGATAGGTCCTCAAAGTTATTCAAATCACAACTAAATCACGACAAACAACTTATCAATCCTCTCCAATAGGATGATAAGTCCACAAAGTTGCTCCAATCGCAACATATCCTTGTCATGTTAACCTAACACCTCTGATAATCAACTTATCGACTCTCTTCAATAGAGCGATAAGTCCTCAAGGTTGTTATTAATAACACCATAATCCACGCCTCACACGTGTGGGGAATTTTATCCCGAAACCTAAGCAGGGATAAGCCTGCATCTAATACATGCAGCCGGGTAGTCTATTCCCATGAGAAAGACGAAGCCTACGTATTCAACATCGTAGCATTAAGCCTAAAAGAGTTTTATTCTTTTAGCACAACGTCACATACAGAACGGATTTAGATAATCCGCATGCTAGCCCGATTCAAACGGTAATCGACAAAGGCTCATCAAGTCCGTTGATGGCTGGGGGTTGGCCAATAACCCTAAAGTCAACGCCTAGCACGCGTTGTCGGTTAGTCTCTTGCTCGTAAAAGACGACAAAGTCTACGTATTCAACATCGTAGCACAATGTCACGTGCGAGGCGATCTCCTCTAACATCAACTTATCGACACTCTTCAATAAGAGCGATAGGTCCTCAAAGTTATTCAAATCACAACTAAATCACGACAAACAACTTATCAATCCTCATCAATAGGATGATAAGTCCTCAAATTTGCTTAAATCATAATAAACTTATCAATCCTCCTCAACAGGATGATAAGTCCTCAAATTTGCTTAAATCATAATAAACTTATCAATCCTTCCAATAGGATGATAAGTCCACAAAGTTGCTCCAATCGCAACATATCCTTGTCATGTTAACCTCACACCTCGACAATCAACTTATCGACTCTCTTCAATAGCATGATAAGCCCACAAAGTTGCTCCAATCGCAACATATCCTTGTCATGTTAACCTAACACCTCGATAATCAACTTATCGACACTCTTCAATAAGAGCGATAGGTCCTCAAAGTTATTCAAATCACAACTAAATCACGACAAACAACTTATCAATCCTTCCAATAGGATGATAAGTCCACAAAGTTGCTCCAATCGCAACATATCCTTGTCATGTTAACCTCACACCTCGACAATCAACTTATCGACTCTCTTCAATAGCATGATAAGCCCACAAAGTTGCTCCAATCGCAACATATCCTTGTCATGTTAACCTAACACCTCGATAATCAACTTATCGACTCTTCAATAGAGCGATAAGTCCTCAAATTTGCTTAAATCATAATAAACTTATCAATCCTCCTCAACAGATGATAGGTCCAGAGGCGCTAAAAATTGCTTATCGCCCGAACGAACTCGTGGACGGTGGGTTAAACAACCAACAACCCATTCGACAAAACCGACGCCGCGATAAAGCAAATTGACGAACACACAAAGTGGGTCGAACGCTGCATTTAATCAACGAGGCTACGGTTATGGAATGAATCCAACAAGCGAAGCTTTAAAGAGATCGATCGGATTCAACGCCGACGAGCACGTCCGATCTACGAACAGCGAGGTAGCGAACTTCGGGTCGACTCTGAGAATAAGCGTGATTTCTCCTAGTAGATCTCACCCGCCCGGCGATCCTCTCCTTCGTGAGTGCGATCCCCGGCGATCCTCTCCTTCGTGAGTGTGATCCTCGCGCGCCGCTTCCTTCGCGGAAACGAGCCCTCGCGACGCCTCAGAAGTTCCGTAACCCGGTTTCCACTGATCTGAATTGCGCGGTAGTCCACGGACGAACAAAAAGTCCCCGGCACAGGCAAAGAACCCACGCAAGCGAGGATCCCGTAAAATAGAGATCCTCGTGTTTGTTCACAAAAGGAAGAAGTTGTAATTTTTGTTTTCATTGTACGCCTAAAATAAAAAGGCATTTCTTTTGTTTTGAATTTTGTTGTAGGCCAACGAAGCTGTAAACAAGTTCAAACGAGCAATGAATAACAAGTCTACTTTTCCCGCGAACAAGCTGGCGACCACAGTGGGAGCCAACGGCTTCAACAAAGAAGCCGTCGTGTCGCAACCGCGGATCCAGATCCCGGTGATAGAAGAGGTCGAGTTCGAGTTCGACCAAAAGAAGTACGAGGAGTACCTCTCTTCCTCGTCCAGATCCAGCTCCCCCCGCAAGTCCAAGATGGTCTCCGCTGCAAGGAAGACCCAATCGGCCTCAGATGCGGAGGCGAGAAAATCCACCACCACCGCCGTCAAGACTGCAGACAACGGTGGTTCCTCGGCCGGCAAAGCGGCCAAATTTCCAGAACCTCTATCTCCTCAGGAGGTGGTTCCCGCCAATGGCGTCGTGACTCTCTCTAAGAGAGCCCGCCGAGGCGACGCCAACGCCGGCAAAACAAACCGCCTGTGCAAAAGAATCAATGGATGGGGTTCGCTATGGCGGATCTAAGATCCGTGTTAACTCGAGATTGAAGTCGAGATTGTAGCCGACTCTACAGCCGGCGACAAACGAATGGGTCCGAAGTCAAACGGAACCGCTTCTACGCTCGTGAGCGTGATCCGAAGCGCCGCTCCTCGCACAAGCAAGGGCTTTGGTACAACAAGCCCGCGAGTTGAAGAAGGAGGCGACCAAGAAGTCGTCAACGAGTCGGCTAGTTTGGAAGCCCAGGTCCGTCGATGCTTCAACTCCGACGAACACGGCATCAAGCCCATGACCAACTCACGCTCCGTGCTCAAATCGAAATTGTGAGCACCTCAAAAGTTGTATCGACGCAAATTACCTCCTGTCTACATCTAAACTTTCTACGGAGCCAAATCTCGCCACGACCAACAGGCTTACCATCAAGGATCGCCTGGGTCCGCTAAAGGAATCGCGGGTCACTCCTAATACAGGGGGTAGCACCCATAAAGACAAAAATATTCCTACGGCTTTGAATACCGGACTGAAAGTCGAAGTCCGAGAGTCTGCCAGAACTTCACCCTCACACCGACGAAAGCCAAGGCGGGTTACTTTCGCCAGTTCTTACAAAACAATTCGGCCTCGGACGGAGACGTTTTCATCTGACGACGAGGGCGTTATACCCGAGAGATCGTGTCGACATGCGGAAGATTGCTCCCAAGACTCATGCCGACGAATTATACTACCGCGACCGAACACAAAGAAATCTCGAAGGTGCTCCCCAAGCCGCCCACCATGTTTTTGCTCCAAGCTTATCAAAACAAGGTTTCTGAGTGTAATTGTTGTCGAGGAACTCCAGAAAGAATCTCGGTCTTTCAGAGACTTAGCACCAACACGCCAAAATCTAGGTCAAGGAGATTCCGCAGAAGGATGGCATCCCGAGAGGATGAATTGCCAGAGGTCACTAATAATATGGCGGCAAAGAACCATCATCAAGGGCTATTCAGCTCATAGCGGTTAACTTCGTTTGCGGTCCGGGACTATTCGACGGTCCAATTACGACAAGCTCTTGAGAGGGCTACCTTCAGAGGATGAAGTATCAGACGCCGGGTCAGCAATGGCATCTGACAATACAGCTTCTAGTGACGGACAACCCCGAAAAGCTTTATGATCGCATGCATCGTGGCCAAGATGTCGGACGGCGCTGAATAAGCAACGGAAAACTTCAAATTAGAGATGGAGTTGGCCATGCAGACGATGAGAGAAATGCATGACCAATGATCCAAGCTTTAACAAAGCATCGAGGAGAATCAAGTCAACACATCGGCGTTGATCAAGATGACAACATCGTGAGGAAGCACCGAAGATGATAACCCTCCGAACCACGCCGACGCCGCTGTTGCTCATGAGAACGAAGATTAAAGACCTCGAGAGCAAAATTAACTTCGTTAATTTCCGCCCAAGAGGTGAAGAAGACGGGTATCCCTTGCCCATACCGAGGGGTGGGAATCAATCCATACCCTTCAAAGTTTAACTTAGTAAACTTTACACCGCTTGACGGTAAGGGCTCCCCGACGCAACACTTGATTTACTTCAAGTCGCACCTCGGGTTATTTCTCGCAATGAACCCCGATGGTTCGGTCATTCGTTGGCACCCTTCGTGGGCGCCTTGATTGGTACCGCCTTAAACAGGGGAGCATCAACGGTGGGGCGATATGGAGTCCTTGTTTCTCTCAACTTCTTTGATGACGATACCGAGGTATCCATTGGAACGCTACTCGACCTAAAAGCGTAAGAATGGAGAAACCGTGGATATCTTTGTTAAGCGATTCGTAACAAGGCAATGAACCGCCGGATCCGATAACGAGGAATTCATCCTCCGCACCGCCACGAATTTATCGATAGGCGTGCTTTCGAAGCAATGGGGACGGCACCATCCGTAACGTGGAAGGACTTGAAAGTTCGTGGAGAGCAAGCCGAAGGTTCCTTAAAAGGAAGAAAGGTAAAGAGGCCACCGCGACAAACACCTAACAAACGTAATTTTGTGCCACGCGCAGGCAAGGCGCCAAAGAAAGGTCAGACGCCAATCAAACCTTCGAACCGCAACCACAACGGATGCGGTGCGTCGCGCCCGGCAATCGCGGCCTCAATGGCGCCAAAGAAACTCGTAATCAAAACCTTCCTGCTCGAGATTTTCCAAGACTTACTCGTTCAAAGATGAGGAAGTTCCGCATTTTCAAGTACCTTCGGAGAACAATAAAATCCAGCTTGCCTCCAATCGTGAACCAAGAGGAGGCAAGCAAAGTTCTGAATCCTAAGTCGCACTTATCACAGACCGCACATCACCCTACGAAATTCTCGCTACCATCTCGTGGATAAGATTCAAGCCTTGATCGATGTTGGAGTCATCACTCCAAAACCTTCTAAAGAGAAGAAGGTGGGGCTAATGCGCCTCTATAAGCTTCGGATCGTTCCTTTGGATTGGTTTCAACCGACCCCAATTGTGAAGGTAGGAATAAAGATGGTGAATGAAGATCCTCACGAACAGCGTGAGAAGGGACTCGTACCACGGCGGCAAGCGGAGAAATCCTTTGGGTCCACCCCGATTTGTTGGAAGACGATCGCTGGACCGCCTTCGCCAAAAGAAGTCCAAGGGAAAAGGCAAATTATGCCAAGCGCGGCAATTCCAGAAAAGGACGATGAAGAAGTGGCAGCCTTCCAATTTTCGGAGGATGAGCATGAAGTCTTTGCCACAAGGAGTGGGCACGAATACAACTACAAGTATCCAGAGATTCCAAACCCGAATGCGAAGACGTTATCTGAACTGGGGGTAGCCATGACTCCTCCCACTCGTGCAGAGAAAGGACAACAGCAGACAGTTGCTAAAGAAAAGTACCAAGCAAAGGAGAAACACCAGTCCAGAAGCTCAACTCCCGAAGCAGTCCCGATTCAATCGCCCGATTGTAAGAGATAGACCGGGAACATCGAGCTCTCCATACCGTTTTGACGTCATGGCCCAGTTGGCGAACATCCCGCCTAATAACTCTCTACGAAGGTTCGATTGTCAAAGGAAACCCGGGAAGCTCTACAAGAAGCTCTGGCTGACTCGGAGGTGTTTCTCACTCAGATCAAACCGATTCCGGAAGAATCTGCACAGCAATGCAACTTTGCGGCTAAAGACTTGCCCTGCATCACCTTTACAAAGGAGGATATGCAGACCAAGAATTCCAAGCACGATAGGCCGCTATACTTTACCGGGTATATTGGTTCTAGCGAAGTCAACCGGATCCAAGTCGATCCGGGTTCCGCTGTGAGCATCATGCCCCTGCGCCTTATGTATCATCTTGGAATCCCCGCCAAGAAGTCAAGGCCAATCGGCACATGATATACGAATTTAACACCGTGGGTCTCCCCTTGGTAAAATTCGGATTAAGTGCCAAATGGGGGACTTAAAGTCCGAAGTCACTTGCTACGTGATTGACGCAGAGACTTCCTATAATTTATTGTTGGGTCGGCCCTGGATCCACAATAACGTTATAGTCCCATCCACTCTTTATCAGTGTCTCAAGTATGTAGACACAAATAATGAGGTCAAGACGGTGGTCGCGGACAAACAGCCGTTTAAGGGGATGGAGAATTATTTCACTGATTCTCTCCTCTACGGTAATGAGTCCAAAACTGAATCATCGGCCCAAGGCACGGACAGCGGTGAAGAAGCTGATACCGAAGCCGGGCTTGGTTATAGTGGAGGTTTTGTTTAAAAAGGGAAGCCAGATGACTACTACGCATTTAGACGAGGATTGGGATATAAATCCTCCTCAGAAGATGAATGCTCGTGGATGATCGACGACCATTTACCTGATGGAGAAGACGATACTCATCGATTCTTGGTTTGGGATTCGACACTAGCCCTGAGAAGCTTTCAAAGCTTTGATGTCAAATATGGCTACGATCGATCCTGCTACTATGGAGAATGATGAAGATATGCCAACATGGGAAGACCCATGGATCCATCAACTCAGAGAGCAGTTTGGGGATAGATTCGAACAAAGAGAACCCCCCACTAAGGACGAGGTAGTCCAGTTAACATGGGTGACGAGGAACATCCTAAGCTCATAAACGCCGAATAGTCTTCCCTCAAGAGAAGGAAGAGCCGATTGCCCTAATCGTGGAATACATCGACGGTTTGCTTGAGCTATGAGGACATGCCAGACTCGACCCTAATGTGGCGACTCATCACCTCAACATCAAAGTGGATGTCAAACCCGCCAAGCAATCGCGAAGACTGCTGGCCCACAAATATTGCAAGCAATCGCTGACGGTAAAGAAACTCATAGAATCTGGATTCATCGAGGAAATTCAACATCCAGATTGGGTGGCTAATATAGTCCCTACCATGAAGAAGAATGGTTCGATCAGATCCGTGTAACACCCGTGAATTTTCGACACGTATTTTTCTAATATTTTGGTACGTATTTTCTAGTAGTATTTTCCTCATATTTTGATACATATTTTCTAATACTACTTTCCTAATATTAAATATTATTATTCCAAGATAGAGTATTAAATATTATTTTTCTAGTATTTAAGTATAAAATATTATTTTACTAGTATTTGAATATTAAATATTATTTTCTAAAGGTATTAATATTTTCTCAAATTTTCAGAATTTCTACTAATTCAAAATATAGTTTTACATTCATTTTATGATTTAACTAAATTATAAATTTAGTAATTCGTAAATACTTTCACCATAACTGATTATTGATATTATTATTGATTTTGTAAACCTCGAGCTTGATATCCCAGACGATAATATATATATGTGTGATAGTTTTATAATTATCACTCTTAATTATATTTGATTTTATCTTGATCTCCTGACCTGATTAATTAACCCTAGTAATTTATATAATATTTTCCGAAATCATACCCAAGAACTGACACATTCTTTCTCTTTCTCTGTTCGACTTTCCTGATTCTTCCTGACGATTTGTTGTTTTGTTTTCCTTTCCTGATTTTCTCGATGCCGAGCGCCGATTCATTTTGTTTATTCTTCCGATTTGTTCATTGATTACATTTATTTCTGAAAAGATCCGTGATTGAATGAAACGATATGAAAGAGCGCCGATCTGCAGAAAGAGATAAAAGCTGACGAAAGCGACGATTTGACCGGACTGTTGTTTGATGATGACTCTGAGATCTGCTTTACCGACGACGCCGACTTTTGATTGACGAGAGATTTTGTTTTTTACCTTGTTTTATGAGATGATTTTGACGTGATTTTCCTTTGTTTTTCGCCGAGTTTGTCGATGTTCGACAGTTGTTTTGATTGTGCCCTCCTTCCTTCATTGTTCCAGCCTGCCGCCAGATCCGCTGTTCCTCCTGTTTCCTTTTCCCATTATTGATGATCGCTAGCGCCGCTTTATCTCCAGCTACGTTATCGCCATTTCGACCCGCTGCCCCGCTGATTTCTCCTCCTCCGCCATCAAGCACCGACCTCAACCCTCCGGCCATCATCCCCGCTGCCACCTTCACCTCCGTTCGAGCAGCCCCGCTTAGCGATCTTCGCTAACGACGGTGTTGCTCGAGTGTCGTGGTACCGCCGAGTGTCGATACCGTGCACGCCTTGAGCTGCCGTGGCGCTGCCGTCGCGGCAGCCATACCGTCGACACCGATTTCGGCCGTAGGCAAGATCCTACTACCTTTGACTCAGATATTACATTTTAGATTATTTATGAATTATTATATGTATCTGATAATTATGATGCATTATAAACCGCGGGATTGCCCGATGATGATTTTATTGATGTTAGCTGATTATGTGAGATATTATTGAAGAAGGAGAAACGATAATATATTTTATAAATGAATTTATTTTGAAAAGACTTATCGAGAGAGTTATTGTCTAAAATAATATTTTAGAATAATCACGAGGGAAATGATTTTAAAGGATTTATTTTGAAAAAGGAATTTTGAAATATTGAATTTATTTTAATTATTAAGTTATTTGTTACAATAATATATTTTTGATAACCCAGGGAAATTATACTTTTAAAGGAATTTTGTAAAAGGATTTTGAAGTATTAATTCATTGTAAGATGAATATTTGAATTATTAGTTAAAAATATTATTTTGGGATAATAGTGAGGAAAGTTATTTTTAAAGGAATTGTTTGTAACTAATTTTCAATTATTAGATTTATTACAAAATGAATATTCAATTATTAAGTTTATTGTCAAAATGTTATTCTAGAATAATCGGAGGAATAATATTTTAAAGGATTTACTTTATGAAGGGATTTTGAATTATTAAAGGAATATTGGAATTATTATTTTAAAAGTTTCAAAATCTCGTAGTGAAATTTCCGATATTATCCGCTTACATGTGTAGTTGGTCGCTCATGGCTCTTGTTATCGCGATTTGCATCGCTTATTGATTATTCATGTTTTCGATGCATTCTTGTATTGATATGCCGTGTTAATCGTGATTTATTCATAGTCTTGTTGTGTCCGAACCGTAGTAGTTCATGACTTAGGGACTTGATTTGTCATGAACATGACCTAGTGACATGTGTGTTGACCATGCTTAGGAGGTGAACCCGTATTTGATATCGCATCGCTGACTTGATTTACCCGAGACCGGATGGGAAAGTCTTGGTTCATGTATTCTGATGTGGCCGCTTATGTATCTTCCGCACTGCGCTGTGACCTTGTTTCCCGCGACTTGGGTCGGTTTGTTGGGCCGCTGAATTGTTTCGCGACGCGGGCTGTACTTTTGTATTCACTGTGTCTGCTTGTGTCCGGACAAGCCGGAACTGATTGCGTGTAGTCCTCGACCGCTCGTTGTTCCGCGGTATTGATGCGCGTAGGGATAATGAACCGCCGCTATCCGCTTAATATGAACCTTGACTTTAAATGAGATGTAGACCGAGGTCGTGATGTAATGGTGAGTTACCCGCTATCGTTGTTTGGAGTGCCGAGTTTCCTGCTGTTTAGATGGTCACTTTAGTTGTATGCATGCATCACTTCACCCTATTATATTCACCCGCATTTTCTCGATCATTGTATTTATTTGCATTATTATTATATCATTGCGGGGTCTTGCCGCAGTGTTATACACGCCGACGCATCCATTCTCTTGGTGTACGCCGATTTAGATGACTGACAGTTCAAGATGAAGATGCACCGAGCCGAGTTTCTCGCCAGAGAATCTTCCGCACGATGGAGTAAATCGAATAAGCTTAGTTTCCTTTTGTTTGCGAGTTTGATGAATCTTAGACTTCTTTCAAGATTTTCATTTTAGCTCGCTTGACATTTGTTTTATGCTTCTAGTTTTAGCTACATGTATTGTGTTAGACATGTGGACTCTTTTATAGTCTGGGATGTTATTTTATTCTGGTGATATGTACTTCCGGTTCTGGATGTTTATTTATTCTTACTGGCTGTGACTGGGATCTGTGACTGTGATTATTATTATTATTACTTGACGCTTGGCGATTAAATTGAGAGGAAATATTTTATTTTATTTGTATTTCTTCTCAACCTAATACGTCGCGGGCTTGTTCACGTACCGCTTCCGGGTATTTTGGGAAGCGGGCGGATGTGTTTTGGTGGTGGCCCATGCAGTCGAATCAATCGATCGCCGTGTCTAGTCACGATCTCACCACAGCCCGAAGTTTCACAAGAAGAATATGATAAATAATTTAGACACGTGATCACTATTCCACCCATAAGACTATGTTTGACCCTTATCCTGTAGTTATATTTTAGTCCCTATCTTATCCAATTTTGACCTTGATTTTCGCTTTGCCTAATGATTTGACTCGCCTTTCCTCTAGAACCATGATAGGATATGCTTAAGAGTACTAAGTTAGTTATATTTATTTTGTCCGCATTAGGCAAGGTTCTTGTTCTTCCATTCCCGCTTATCACTTTTGGACCCCTGAGCTTTTCACTGCCGGGCTATCCCATCGCTTTCACACTATACTTCTTCCTATAGCTTCTCTTTCCTCGTCTTTGGTTATTACAATATTTTATTTATCACACCTAGTGCTATATTGTATATTTTAGGCTATGTTATTATTTTGGATTTATATACTTAATTTATTTTATGCATATATATATAATTTACGTAAATACTTTTTGATTGTGTAAATCTTAATTGCTGATTATATATGCTTCCTTACTAATTTGATAAATAATCATGTTCAATTAAAATTAACAAACATTATTGATTTTATATATTTTTATCTATGTATGTTTGTGATGATGATTGTGTTTTCTTGACTTAGTATGGATTTTTATATGTTTCAATTTATATGTTGTATCGATTTGCATGATTTAATTTCCAATATATGTATTTTATTGATTTTTCTTTGGCTACAAAATTTTTATTTATTTGTCTATTTTGGTCAATATGTTGACACTATTTTACGATTTATAAGTACTATATACATATTTTTACGTATTATATTGATATAACATTTTATGATTGATATACAAACATGATAATGATTAATGGATAGCTTTATATACTTGCTACTATTAGCATAAGTTTGTTACCTTAATTTCTTACCCTTACATTTTATCTCTACATCTTAGTTTGTCAATTTTAGCTATGAACCTTTTAGCTAATTATGCTACCTTTATTTATAATTGTTACCGTGTTGACGATGTTGCTACCTTTAGTTATTCAATGTTGCCCCTACGCTTAATTATTCTCACCGCTGCTTTGAATTGCTACCTTGGTGTCTAATTTATTATGTTTTGGCATAGTTGTTCTTATTTTGTCGCCTTTTAATTTTATTATCCTTAGTTGAGATGTACAACCTACATTTATAATCCTTCCGCTTAATCGTTACTTTTAAATTTTCTTTTTGATACTTTTGAGATAAAGTACATTTTGTTTTGAGTTTTATTACTTTCGCTAATCATTGTTACCTTTACGTTGGTGTTTGTTACGTTTAGCTATTAACTTTTGGCTTAATCGTACTATGCTTATTTCCTATTTGTTATCTTTGAAATAAAGTTTATCAAATTTGATTTGAACTTTGTTACCTTTAACCTTGAATTATTACCTTGTTGGATCTTGTTAACTCTAGCTATTAACTATTACTAGTTTTGAACTTTGTTACCTTTAGTTATAAATTCTTTTCATTGAAGGGTTGTCTACTACACACTTGTTACAACAAGATGATATTTTTATTTTTATTTTCCATTTTAGATTTTGGTATCACTGAGTTGAGATTTAGTATCCTTAAGTTGAGGTTTATTATCCTTGATTATGATTTTGGCTCAATTGTCGCTGGTCTTTTAGATCATTTGTCATAGTCGTACCTTTATCTTGTGAACTTTTTATTGAAATTTATAATTTTAACCATTAATTGTTATATTCATCAGAACTTTGTTACTTATAGTTATGGACTGATATATTCCTTATAACTACGCCTTTAGCATATTTTGTTATATTTACTTTCACTTCAAATTTTCGTTAACTTTAAGGTGAGTATCACACCAACCTTGGTATAATTTCATACCTTTATTTTATATTTGTTTCCTTTTACGAGTTTTGAGAATTATTACCTTGGTGTCAAGTCTAGTTTTTTTATTTTACCATTAGAAGAACTGATATTTATTTTGAGTCTGATACATTTGTGTAGAAGTTTGTTACCTCTAGCATAATTGTGTCCTTTTAATATTATTTATACTTTAGATTTTGTATATTATGGTCAATGTTTGCTACCTTTTGGAAATAAAATTTTTACTATTTGAGTTATTTTATTTGATAGTTTTGTGTTAAATTTTGACACATATGTCCTTACCACCTTTTGACTTATTCTTAAGATGCGGTTTATTACCCTTCGCTTAATTATGTTATCTTTACTTTTATTTTCCATCAAGGTTTGTCATCTTAAGTCATTAAATTGTTTGTCTTATATATAATTTTACCTTTATGTTGGGGTTTGTTATATTTAGTCATTAAATGTTGCATTTACTTTGTGTTCGTTGTCTTTAGCCTTGAATTGTTAGGTTGGTATCTAACTTGTTACCAAGTAGCATAACTTTGTTCTTTATAGTATCGCTTTTAAGATTTGTTAACTTTAGGTTGTAGTTCATTACCCTTCACTTAATCCATATCTCTGCCTTTGTTGTTTTAATTCGAGGACTAATTTGTTTTAAGGGGGTAGGATGTAACACCCGTGAATTTTCGACACGTATTTTTCTAATATTTTGGTACGTATTTTCTAGTAGTATTTTCCTCATATTTTGATACATATTTTCTAATACTACTTTCCTAATATTAAATATTATTATTCCAAAGATAGAGTATTAAATATTATTTTTCTAGTATTTAAGTATAAAATATTATTTTACTAGTATTTGAATATTAAATATTATTTTCTAAAGGTATTAATATTTTCTCAAATTTTCAGAATTCTCTACTAATTCAAAATATAGTTTTACATTCATTTTATGATTTAACTAAATTATAAATTTAGTAATTCGTAAATACTTTCACCATAACTGGATTATTGATATTATTATTGATTTTGTAAACTGAGCTTGATATCCGTGCATTATAATATATATATGTGTGATAGTTTTATAATTATCACTCTTATTAATTATCATTATTATAATTGATTTTCTTTTTATATGTTGTATCATAGCCCTGACCCTTAATCCTAACCCTAGCTATATATATATATATTTTTAAATCAAAACCCATACCCAGTTGTACACCCCTATCTCTCTTCTCCTTCTCCCTGTCCACCGATCCTCTCTTTTCCTCTCTTCGTTCCCAGCGAAACCCAACGACCGCCTTCCTCCCTTCTTTGTTCGTCCGATGACCTCCCGACTGTCGATTCTGCCTTTCGATGACCGAGCTGGATGATCTCCTTAAGCCGATGATTTGATGAAAAGTTGATTTGTTCGACGATCGACGAACGATTTGATCTGATTGATAAACGACGAGAGATCCGATGCCGCCGATGATCTGCCGATAATGCCTGATGCCGGATGATTTTCTGATTGATGAAAATTTTGATTTGACGAGATTTTTGACCGCTTTTGATTTTGCCGATTTGTCGATTTTTGATTGCCATCTTTAATGACAATTATCGCTTTCGATTGTTACTTTATTCTGGTTTATCGCTTATTTATTCTATTGCCCGCTAAGATTCATGCATCGACTTTATCCCTCTTTATATTATGATTTCCTGGTAATTTTTATGCCGAGGATCGATGTTCGAAATGTTTTTGCTCGCAGATAGTCCCGCAGACGCCGCTGAGCCGCCGTGGCCGCTGCGCTTTCAGGCCACCGTCGCGACAACCATTTCTACCGAGGCAAGATCCTACTACCTTTGACTCAGATATTACATTTTAGATTATTTATGAATTATTATATGTATCTGATAATTATGATGCATTATAAAGCTGCGTGGGATTGCGATGATGATTTTATTGATGTTAGCTGATTATGTGAGATATTATTGAAGAAGGAGAAACGATAATATATTTTATAAATGAATTTATTTTGAAAAAGACTTATCGAGAGAGTTATTGTCTAAAATAATATTTTAGAATAATCACGAGGGAAATGATTTTAAAGGATTTATTTTGAAAAAGGAATTTTGAAATATTGAATTTATTTTAATTATTAAGTTATTTGTTACAATAATATATTTTTGATAACCGAGGGAAATTATACTTTTAAAGGAATTTTGTAAAAGGATTTTGAAGTATTAATTCATTGTAAGATGAATATTTGAATTATTAGTTAAAAATATTATTTTGGGATAATAGTGAGGAAAGTTATTTTAAAGGAATTGTTTGAACTAATTTTCAATTATTAGATTTATTACAAAATGAATATTCAATTATTAAGTTTATTGTCAAAATGTTATTCTAGAATAATCGGAGGAATAATATTTTAAAGGATTTACTTTATGAAGGGATTTTGAATTATTAAAGGAATATTGGAATTATTATTTTAAAAGTTTTAAAATCTCGTTAGTGAAATTTCCGATATTATCCGCTTACATGTGTAGTTGGTCGCTCATGGCTCTTGTTATCGTGATTTCGCATCGCTTATTGATTATTCATGTTTTCGATGCATTCTTGTATTGATATGCCGGTTAATCGTGATTTATTCATAGTCTTGTTGTGTCCGAACCGTAGTAGTTCATGACTTAGGGACTTGATTTGTCATGAACATGACCTAGTGACATGTGTGTGTTGACCATGCTTAGGAGGTGAACCCGATTTGATATCGCATCGCTGACTTGATTTACCCGAGACCGTGGATGGGAAAGTCTTGGTTCATGTATTCTGATGTGGCCGCTTATGTATCTTCCGCACTGCGCTAAGTGACCTTGTTTCCGTGACTGGGTCGGGTTTGTTGGGCCGCTGAATTGTTTCGCGACGCCGCTGTACTTTTGTATTCACCGGTCTCGCTTTGAACCGACAAGCCTAACCTCGATTGCGGTAGTCCTCGACCGCTCGTTGTTCCGCGGTATTGATGCGCCAGGGATAATGAACCGCCGCTATCCGCTTAATATGAACCTTGACTTTAAATGAGATGTAGACCGAGGTCGCGGATGTAATGGTGAGTTACCCGCTATCGTTGTTGGAGTGCCGAGTTTCCGCTGTTTAGATGGTCACTTTAGTTGTATGCATGCATCACTTCACCCTATTATATTCACCGCATTTTCGATCATTGTATTTATTTGCATTATTATTATAATTGCCATTGCTCTGGGGTCTTGCCGTGTTATACACGCCGACGCATCCATTCTCTTGGTGTACGCCGATTTAGATGACTGACAAGTTCAAGATGAAGATGCACCCGAGCCGAGTTTTCGCCAGAGAATCTTCCGACGATGGAGTAAATCGAATAAGCTTAGTTTCCTTTTGTTTGCGAGTTTGATGAACCTTAGACTTCTTTCAAGATTTTCATTTTAGCTCGCTTGACATTTGTTTTATGCTTCTCTAGTTTTAGCTACATGTATTGTGTTAGACATGTGGACTCTTTTATAGTCCGATGTTATTTTATTCGGTGATATGTACTTCCTGCCTCGATGTTTATTTATTCTTACCGGCCGCGGATCGATCCGTGGATCGCGATTATTATTATTATTACTTGACGCTTGGCGATTAAATTGAGAGGAAATATTTTATTTTATTTGTATTTCTTCTCAACCTAATACGTCAGCGGCTTGTTCACGCATCGCCTCGTATTTTGGGAAGCGGGCGATAATCAGGTCGACTACGAGACCGAACGCCGCTGTTCGAAGACGACTTTCCTCTTCCAATCATCGATGTCATAGTCGACAATACGCGCGGATTTGAAAGAATGTCATTCATGGATGGTTTCTCGTTACAATCAAATCAAGATGCACCCCGATGATGCCAAGCACAATACCGCTCGTAACTTCATCGGTATATATTGCTACACGGCCATGCCGCTCGCCTCAAAATGCCGGCGCCACATATCGTGAGCAATGACTAAGATTTTCCGTGATTATCTCCAAAATGGTCGAATCGTTACGCCGATTTAATTTAGTCGTAAAAGCCGGACAGGAGATCACATTAAAGATCTTAGAACCAGATTTGAGCTCATGCGACTCATCGCCTAAAGATGAATCCCGCCAAATCCTTCCTTGGGATGTCCAAAGGGCAGTTCTCTTTGTCGCCACCGACAAAGGAATCCACATCGATCCCGACAAAGTGAAGGCAATTCAAGAGTTGCAACCTTCGAGAAATCGAGAGAACTCGGGTTATAAGGGCGACATGTGACATCCGACGGTTCATATCGAACCTATCCGGGAAGTGCCAACCATTTTCTAAGTTAAACAAGAAGGGCGGTCGCTTATTTGGGACGACGCCGCCGGCGCTTGAAGAGATCAAATCGTATTCGCTAAACCTCCCGCTCGCTGCACCGCAACGGAAAACCATTTCGATCTACGCCAAGGCAACGGATCACTCGTTGCCGCTTTACTAGCGCAGACGACGACGCACGGTCATCACCAACAGCATTACCCGAAATAACATTAGTCGGCCGAAGTCTCTGTGATCCAATGGTCGAAGCAAAGGCCTTGCATTAGTGTTCGCGATTCGTAAAATGCGGCACTATTTGGTGGACGGGCGATTTATGTTATCTCTAACGAACCGTCCGAATATTTATGACCCACCGCCTCAATGAGTTGGCGCTGGCTTAAATGGGCTCGCTTTTGTCCCAATATGGCGTGCACTTCAAACAACGTGTCACCAAAGGACAAGCGATTTATGATCTCTTGGTCGCCACCACAACGGATGCGCTTGAGCTATATGATGATCTTCCGTGACGGTTCAAGAAGTCAACACTACATCGCACCAACAAATATGGCGATTGTATTTTGACGGAGCTCTCGAGCTACTAATGTAGCAAGTGCCCCTGATGTTCTAAAATCTCCGCCGAGTCGGAGTTGTCTTGATTTCCGGAATCATGTCATGCCCCGTGCTTATTCACTCACCAACCTGCTCCAATAACGAGTCAATACAACGCGCTACTTATCGGACTTAGCTTCGCCAAGGAGCTGGGGGTCGAGTATCTCGAAGCGTATGGTGATTCACAATTGATAGTTAAGCAAGTCCGTGGTGACTACGAAGTTAGGAACCCCGATCTGGTCCCCTATCATCAGGTAGCCGTGGAGATGGCAGACTCATTCGAAGAATTCTTCATCGAGTATATCCCACGCCTCCAAAACGCTCACGCAGATGCACTGGCGGCGTAAGCTGTGTCGTTAGCACAACCTTCCGAGACCGAGCAATTAGTTACGGCCGACTCATCAACTCTTCGCACTCAATATATAATGAGGTACAAGAAAATAAAGGGTAGTTACCAAAGAGGTACATACAACCCAAACCGAATTGGAGCCCCGAGATTGGCTTTCCTATCATCGACACGCCTTGCACGGTATTCTCGCCGTAAGACGAAGGGAGAGAGAGTCAATCCGAGAAGAGCTCCAAGATTCTTCTACCACACCTGAGACCTGATATTATATCGCCGGGTACGATGGTCTTTACTCCTGCCTTTCAAACAGAGGCGGAGGAGGTCCTTCGAGAAGCACACGAAGGTGAATGCGAGCGCATGTACCGGTCCCAAGCTCTACGATCGAATCAGAGAATGGGCTACTTTTGGCCCACAATGATTAATGACGCAATGAAGCACGCCGGAATGCCACGCTGTCAAGTTCACGCTAATTATATGCATCGGCCTCTGGCGGTTGCATCCTTCGCCACATCCCGCCATTCGAGACATGGGGAATGGACGCTAGGTCCCATCTTTCCTCCGCCGCTAAAGGAGATCGGTTTATTCTAGCGATCACCGACTACTTCTCCAAGTGGGTCAAGCAATCCCGCTAAAAGAGGTCAAGGCGAGTACCGCCATCAAGTTTATCAAACACCATGTCATCTATCGACACCTGTCCCAAGACGGATCGTGCATGACAACGGTCCCCAATTTATCGCCAATTCCTTCATCGTTTTGCGAAAAATTCAAGATACAAGATGTCTCGCCGATGTTCTATAATCCAAAGAAATAATGGGTTAGCCGAGGCGCTCAACAAGACGATCATCAAGATTTTGTCGGCTTGTAAAGAATAACAAGCAGACCGGACGATAAACTCTGAGAAGCACTTCGGGCATATCGCACAACGGGGCGCAGCAACCGGGCTACTCCGCATCGGGTCTACGCAGTTGCCTCCCGCTGGAAATCCGATTCACTTCATCGCCTTCAATAGAGATGGCGGCCAGAAGGACAACATCGTAAACGCCTCAAGAGCTTGAGATGTTAGATGAGAAGCTTGGAGGCTCAACAATGCATTGAGTTCTATCAAGCTAGAATGTCGAGGGCTTTCAACAAGAAAGTTCGACAGAACCTTTAAGGAGGGAGATCTCGCCCCGCCGCCGACGGCCGATAATCCTCACCTCTAAAAAAAGGTAAATTCAACCCAATGAAGGACCGCTTGTAATAGACACGCCTATTCAACGGTGCATATCGCCTTATCACACAGACGGCGACCTAATTAATGCCGATAAATGGGAAGTTTCGAAAAGTATTATCCTTAATACATTCAGGATAACCCGTTTTGATGGGAAGTTCCTCAGAGAATATCTCACTCATTGTCATGAGGATAACCCTAAGTTATTGTGTTTTCCTCCAAAATTCTCTCACCGATCAAATTCATTGACGGTGGGCCCACTAAAAACCTCTCTGGTCCAACTACCAGCAAAATCCCCTCTCGATTCCTGCAGCGAACGAGAGGCCCACTTTCAAATTCTGGTTAGCAATCCTATAAAAGCGAAAGCTATCCGTACCATTCCAAAGATTCTCAGAGTGGAGACCCCGCTCTTAGTTTCTCATCGGGAAATAGAATTCATTCTTCCTTTCCCATATTCACCTGGAGATAGGACACATCCTTCCTCTTCAGAAGCAAGAGATAGAATACATTCTTCCTCTCTTGTTTTAGATTCTTGGAGTGGAGATCCCGCTCTTAGTTTCGCTTTCAAGATTCTCGGTGGAGATCCCACTTTCAGCTTTTATCGAAACAGACAAAAATCCTTCCTTTCCAAACGCCCGGAGATAGGAGACAAGATCCTCCTTCCTCTCCAACTTCGGGAAATAGAATACCTTCTTCCTTTCCCACATTTCACCCGGAGATAGGAGACAAGATCCTCCTTCCTCTCCATCGGCAAGAGATAGGATACAAAACCTTCCTCTCTTGTTCATCCTTTATCCGGAGATAGGAGACAAGATCCTCCTTCCTCTCCACATTTGGGAAATAGAATACATTCTTCCTTTCCCACCTCAATCAATCTTAATCCTGCTCAACTTTCTCCTGGCCAAAAGAAGGCACCGAGATTCATCTTGGGGTATTTTATCCCAAGCCTAAGAAGGATAAAGCCAACGCTTTACACGCTGCTGTCGCTTAGTCTTTCTCCATTGAAGAAGACACCGAGTTAGATTCTCGGGCATTTTATCCGAAGCCTAAGAAGGATAAAGCCAACGCCTTACACGCTGCTGTCGCTTAGTCTTTCTCCGATTGAAGAAGACACCGTAGTTAGATTCTGGGGCATTTTATCCCTAAACCTAAGAAGGGTAAAGCCAACGCTTCACACGCTGTCGTAGTCTATTCCCGTGATAAAAGACGGCCTACATATTCAACATCGTAGCATTAAGTCTAGAAGAGTTTCATTCTTTTAGCACAACGCTATGTGTAGAACGGATTTAGATAATCTACATGCTAGCCCAACTCAAACAGTAGTTGGTAAAGGCTCATCAAACCCGCTGAAGGTCGGGGTCAGCTAATAACCCTAAAGCCAACGCCACACGCTGCTGTCGCGATCTCTCGGTCCGTAAAGAGTACCAAGCCTATGTATTCAATATCATAGCAACAAGTCTAGAAGAGTTTCATTCTTCCAAAGACAACGCCACGCTACGAACGGGTCCAGATAATCCGCGACGCTAGCCCAATTCAAACGGTAGTTGGTAAAGGCTAATCAAACTGCTGACTACCGAGGGTTTGCCAAAATCCTATAAGTATTATGGTTAATTATTTCTACTTAAATAAAAGAATCATAATAAAGCACAAAAGAGGATAGAAACACGCTTTATTGATGAAAGTCTCAAGTCACAAGTTCTCTAAACATCAAATTTGTGACAAAGAAATTTGCCGCTTCAAATCGATATTTTATTGAGGAAAGCTTGTCGGAATTCCCAAGCTCGCCCCGAAAGTCTCCTCGTTATTAAGGGTCTTTATGGTCTCCTCCTCGACTTCACCGCTTTTGAAAACTCAAGCTTCTGACATGACCGCAAGAGTCTCCTCCTTGTTGGCCTTTGTCGCCTTCAAGATGATCGACTCTCCTCGCCGCTTGAAGTTCCTGCTCGAAGCTCCACTATCCTCGCTTCCCGCAATGACACAAGATTGAAAATGATCCACGGAGGACTAAGCTTCGGTGACAAAGCAGCCTCCAAAAGACGCACCCGGTCTTGCCGTGATCCGAACTTCGAGTCCAAGAATGACGCGAAGGCCACGCCAAGCTTTCAGCGCAGCCTCGCTCGCCTCTATGTATGAGGAGAGCCCGGCCGCTTCAAAGTCTTGCACTTTTGAGCTTAACCTCCAAATGATCGAGATCATCAAGAATGGTCGGGCCACTCGATAACCCGCGATCTCGTGATCGTGGTTACCCTAGGATCAAGGAATGGCCTAACCGACTTAAGAGAAAGCCCGGTACCGAAGTGTGTCTACCACTATGGCCAAATAGGAAAAGAACGAACTAATTTCCACCCGGATAATAAGCCGAGATGGATCGCCGCCGACATCAAAGCTCTCACTAAGTCGAAGAGTCGCGGATGCACTCGCGAAAGGAAGAAAAGGGTTAAAACCCCAAAAATAAAATCAATATGAGTATTGGCAAATGAAGGGTTCACACCAGAAGCCGCCTTGCCCTAATGAAACCGGCAAACAGCAGCCGCCGGTGGCGATCGACAGCCTCAATCGGTATCTCAACCCGCGACGCCGACGATCAACGGTTGCGGAAGCTAACCCCGAGGAATAGCACCAATGTCACTGTGACGAAGTCTCTATCAAACGGAGACATTTTCGATCATAGGCGTACTATTTAAAATTGAATAGTCCTATGATTATCGTGAAGGGAGCTTTACCTTCAAAGGAATCACGATATCCCTAGGAATTCCTAACTCAAGCTCAAGATCGCCACGAGGAGGAGCGCCTCGGTAAATCGCGATCAAATCCTCGAACTCCTCCATCGAAAAGCCGCATAAGAGTGTGAAGTATAGATGAGAACCGCAGGAAACAAATTTCATGTCTTTGCAAGTGATGTACGTAGAAGAATACCAATATTAGATGAACCCGATTTTCCAATCCCGGTCCTATGTTGGTACTTCCGCTCTCCGGTCCATGGCCCGAAGTACTTGCTCCACGGCCGACGCGAAAGTCGTGGAAGGGAAAATCAAAATTGGCATCCCTATCAAATTCTCCTGCACAGGAGGAAATCGTGAGATTCATAAAAAAGCCGGATAATCAGAAGGTTATGGGGTAGCCGAACATTACCCCTATCACCGGCAGAGTCTTCGCTTGTCGAATCCAAGCTAATGGTCCGAGAGGCAGGGCGAGATCTGTGGACAAGTCTCTTTCGCTTAAAAGGAACTCCATTGCGGAGTTTGTCCCCATCGCAAGGGCGGACCGCATCTCTTTCCGGTATGCCTGAAAAGATAGATCAGAGTCAGACTAGGATAGCATAGGAGGGGAATAATAAGAGTAAAGGAGAGAGTACCGTAGTCCTCTTCATGAGTTGCAATCTCCTCCCGTCATCTCCCTCAAGTATCACCACGAACTATGAATCTCCCCATCGCACTGCCTCGATTCGGGCGACGCTTCGGCTCGAAGGCCTCCCGAATGTACCGAGGTCGCACCGAAGCCTTTTCACCGGGCCAAGGACTTCACAGAACGACTACGGCGCCAAAAGCCAACCGCAGATAAATATGTCGACTCCAACTTGCGATCGCACTGGAGGCTAAATTTAGCATCGGTGCAACCCGTTATACTCCATTACCACTGACTCCATCGATCAAACCGCCATGAAGTCCGAGTTCCCTGCCGTTCCAACAAAGCCGGTCGTGAATCGAACCGACGAAATAAACGAGAAGGGAAGTAAGGCTCAATGAAGCATTCGCTTTCACTCGAGATAAGATAGCCGGTCGGATGTTGGTCACCAATTAAAACAACCAACGCCAAGTAAAGTCCGTTCATTTTATGCCTCCTCATCGATCAAGGACTCTGCATCGACCGGAGAACCGAGGAAAACACTGAAAAGATCCAACCCTTGTGGATTTGCACCTGCTCCACCGCTAAAAATCCGCCTTTGCCATTTACATTTCTAAAGATTGGACAAAAGGGACAGACGGATCTGCAAGCTTCTGGCCATCATATCAGTCGATGAAGGACAAACCAAAGCCATCAAATAGGTGTCTGGCGGTTCCACCTTGACATGAGGAATCTCATCCGACGGTTTGTTTTTCCTCCGAGTAAAGGCAAGGGCTATTTGATCTAAGTCCCCGATGAATGTTAGCCACCATCACCGAAGAAGAGACAGCCCTTCTTATGAGCCACCGAATCAGTGGTAGAGTACCTCTAACGCAAAGCGCCGCTAGGCCGACACCTCAAGATCACACATTTCTTTAACCGTGATGGCGATAAAGCCGCTTAAGAGAGTCATCGGCCGGATGCGCTTTACCGCATGCCATAAGAAGGTCGAGAATTTGGTCCCCGCTGAAAACCGCATCGGCTACTCGAGGTATAAGACTTAGCCGACTTTTCGATCAACGATTAACCTCTCAAGGGTAGAAGGAGCCACCACAACCGCTAATCGTAATCGCCTTCCGTGATGTTTGAACAAATAATTGGCTAACCGCTTCGTGCTTATAATCGATTTCTTACGACGCTTTATCCGGTATAGAGCAATGTGATAATGGCACGGAGGTCCCACAGAGTGTCATAATCTAGCAGAGTAGCCTTCACCATCCAATTCTCTACGTAAGGGAAATATTCCCGATAGAGCATCCTTCCCATAGGCAAACCCGAGACCCGATGCATCTCGCAAAGCCAATCCAAGTTCGCCATGCCCGTTAAGAACGGTTCAATCAGATCATAGAGTTCGATAAAGCCAAGAAGTGGTTGGTACCGATCGGAGCCCATACATGGTGGCACTAACGGCGCATATAAACCACAGCACGGGTCCTCACCCCATCGCCAAGAACGACTAGTCGACGAGTCCACCAAAGCTTATCCGGAATGAACCCACCAAGAATCTATGACCGATGCCGCAAGATCCCCCGGCCCCAACAGAGCAAGACGGTTCTTCAAAGTCTGACCAGTGACTAAATGCTCGTCACGAGGTGGAGAATCCAGGCCCAATATACCAGGGTGCAGCCCAATAACTCGACCTCCGAGTGAACCAGAACCAACCGATGGGTGATAAACCCGCAATGAATGCCGCCACGCCTTCACAGCGCCACGACATTTTCCGCGGCGATGCCCCGATGACATAGCTCACCAAACAACGGTGCCGAGGAATCCAAGGGAGATATAAGAATCCACCATCATCCCTATGCCCATTGCTCACTCGATGAAAGTCGATCCGGTCCTCACGAGTCGCCAAATAAATAGTCCGCCTTGCCCAAAGGTTGGGAAGAACCAGCATCTTCTCGAGTGGCGCCATCACCATCAACACTCAACACACGAGGACTTCCCCAAGTACCAACCGGGTCACCTCCGGCGATCCGGCCTAAACCGGGCGAAATAAGAATAGTGGGTCATCGAGGAGGAGAATTGGTCACCACGACGTCCGCCAACCGCATGCAAAGGAGCGCACTGCAGGGATACTCAACTAAAAAGATGAAATAGGAATGAGTCGTAACCCAAAGAAACATATATATATAAGACGCTGAACTCATCTCACGAGATTCATGAGATAGAGTCACGCGATTATAATGGGAAGATCAATCAACACACTACATTGATCGATAATATACCCCGCCACATAAAATGACGATGCATCCTATCCGCCTAATCGTAGTACTCAAATCGCCCCCATCGTCCGCCGAAATATGAGCGCCGAGAAATCGAGGCTATATACGCCGCTCCCCACTAAGGAGGAATCAAGGTCGGCGAAGCCGATTCTCACGAAGGAGAAATCGAGGCTATATGGGCGCCGCTCCCCACGGCGAGGAATCAAGGTCGTATGAAGCCGATTCTCACGAAGGAGAAATCGAGGCTATATGGGCTGCTCCCCAATGGCGAGGAATCAAGGCCGCAATTTACAAATACAAGTTGTGAATGAGCAATTTAACATGAAAACGCCACCAAATAATGATGGTGGCGCCATCACGAGACGGAGTAGACGGTCGGCTCCTGAGCTGCGGATCTTCTCGACGACATCGAAGCCGCAAAACACGATGAAAAGTCAAATACATGGCTAAAAATCAGCGAGTATAACAAATAGAGCTCCTGCTTGTCGTCAGCGCTCATTGGCCACGACCGGCACCAACGACGACGAAGTCCGGCACAACATACCAACAACTAAGTCTGCCCGCGACAGCGCCGGCCAGCACAGGCGCCAGTTAGCGCTGGTCGCGACCGAAGGCTGAAGCGCGAAGCGCCGGGTGCCACCAGCCGCCAGCGCCGGCCATCGAAGCCAGCCAAGGCTCTGGTCGCCACCGAAGCCGCGCTCATGCATTGCCGCCGCCGCCGCCGGGCCGACGCTGGTCGATTTCTCCTCCCGCATGCATACACCAACAACAAAAAAAAGAGAAAAAAGAGAGAGAGAGAAAAAGATGAAAAAGATCTTGTAAACTCTCGTGCATACCTTGTTGATCGAGGAAGATAAGACGGCAGAAGCTAGATGAAAACAAGAGAAAGAGAGCACAAGTGCCTAGGTCAAGAATAGGAGGGTATGGGTATTTATAACAACTCCTAATGGGCCCAAACCAATTCTAATTAGAACTCTAATCAGCCCCTAATTAGGAGTCCTAATTGAACCTTATCCTGATGTCAAAATAAGTGCCAAATCAGTCCGCTGATTGGCTCCTACCCTCCGCTATATTTGAAAGATTCTCAAGATTTATTCCGCTGAATAACACCTTGCGAAGGCCCATCGACGCTAATCAAACGCCGCCTAATCCTACTCCAACTAGGATTACGAGTATAAACCGCTTCCTAAATTGTCGAGAAGTTCCTAAGAATATTCTCACAAGAAATATTCTTAGGATAACTCGATCGACGATTGCATCGACGATCGACGCCACCCAATCCTACTCCAACTAGGATTACGCAGTATAAACCGCTTCCTAAATTGTCGAAGTTCCTAAGAATATTCTCACAAGAAATATTCTTAGGATAACTCGATCGACGGATTGCATCGACGATCGACGCTGCCACCCAACTTACTCCAACTAGGATTACGAGTATAAACCGCTTCCTAAATTGTCGAGAAGTTCCTAAGAATATTCTCACAAGAAATATTCTTAGGATAACTCGATCGTATGATTGCATCGACGATCGACGCTACACCCAATCCTACCCAACTAGGATTACAGTATAAACCGCTTCCTAAATTGTCGAGAAGTTCCCAAGAATATTCTCACAAGAAATATTCTTAGGATAACTCGATCGACGGATTGCATCGACGATCGACGCTGCCACCCAACTTACTCCAACTAGGATTACGAGTATAAACCGCTTCCTAAATTGTCGAAGTTCCTAAGAATATTCTCACAAGAAATATTCTTAGGATAACTCGATCGACGGATTGCATCGACGATCGACGCCACCCAATCCTACCCAACTAGGATTACAGTATAAACCGCTTCCTAAATTGTCGAGGAGTTCCCTAAGGATATTCTCACAAGAAATATTCTTAGGATAACTCGATCGACGGATTGCATCGACGATCGACGCCACCCAATCCTACTCCAACTAGGATTATGAGTATAAACTATTTCCCAATTTAACGAAGTTCCCGGAGAATATTACCATATTCTTAAGGATAACTCGATAATCCTCAATTTCCTCGGCTGTGGAAAAAGTTAATAAATTCTGCCGACTTATATAGACGCCGAACAACGGTTCTACCCGAAAGAACTCCCCATCAGACAATGCCGATTCGTAAGGCCGTCACCGAGGGCCTACCAATCAGAATTGAGGACCGAAAAATCCCGTGAAGAATACCTCCCACCGTGGATGAATGCACTCCAACGAGGAGTAATACAAGAGCGATGCCAACCAACGCCACGAAGGATTCACTGATCAACGGTTCGAATCCACGTAAGATCGTACGCCACTCAACACGTGGCATTTGCCGATTGAAGGCTAAAACCTATATGGTTCAACGCCCACTAACGCTGTCATGTGAGGGATTCCCCGATCAATCGGAGGAATCTCGATGGTCAATTGGACGACAATCCACCGACACGAAGTCAACATCAAATAAACTCAATTAGCTACGGTTCGAATTCCAACAACGGTCAAGCAATAAATGCAAAGATCAGAACATCCCGTGTATCCTACAAAGCACCGGAGAACCCGAGAGAATTGGAGGAATCAAATACCGGAGTTAACCTCGAAGAAATTCATCTACCGACCTCGGTCAAGATCTCAACGACGGTCGACAAAAAATGCAAGATCGTGAATAACTTCAAAGAATCCTACAAAGCACCGGAAAGATCGAAGGGGTGGAGAGATTGAACGCCAAGGTCATT
This sequence comes from Asparagus setaceus, assembly GCA_012295165.1. Classification (NCBI taxonomy): domain Eukaryota; kingdom Viridiplantae; phylum Streptophyta; class Magnoliopsida; order Asparagales; family Asparagaceae; genus Asparagus; species Asparagus setaceus. Next base: position 51,944,248 of record CM022706.1, on the reverse strand, counting down.
CATAAGTCCCATCACACCGATTGAAGGGTGAAGGGTTCATCATGTCCAAAGCATCCCGCACTCATCAAGAATCGACCGAGACGCTTTGGAGGGGTATCCGTAGGCGCTAAAAATTGCTTATCGCCCGAACGAAACTCGCGGACGCGGGTTAAACAACCAACAACCCATTCGACAAAACCGACGCCGCGATAAAGCAAATTGACGAACACACAAAGTGGGTCGAACGCTGCACGTAATCAACGAGGCTACGGTTATGGAATGAATCCAACAAGCTTAAGCTTTAAAGAGATCGATCGGATTCGAACGCCGACGAGATCGATTTGAACATTGACCGATCGCCACTTAAACCGCTGACGGATGAAACCATCATGAGAACCAAGCACGGACTTAGAACGACGACGACAAGAGCGAACTAACGCCACGTAAAAGTCCAAAACCAAACCGAAGCCAAAACGGCGCCCGGCCAAACCCGACACCGCTTGGTGTCCGGTTAATCTGGCCGGACACCAATGGTGTTCGGTTAGCGTCGACACCCTTTGGTGTCCGGCCGCCAGAAAGCCCCCTCTCTATTGTTTTCCTATAAATAGTTGGGGTGCCTGGCCACGGGCCGGATTTTTGGAGTTGGATTTTCTCGATATTCTTGAGAGAGCCTCGCGAGATCCACGAGCCGCCGACGACAGCTCAACGCCGACGAAAGCACGCCCGATCTACGAACCGCAGGTGTTTAACTCGGTCGGCTACGTAATAGCGCCAGGATTTCTCCTAGTAGATCTCACCCGCCCGGCCATCCTCTCCTTCGCGGAGTGCGATCCCGGCGCATCCTCTCCTTCGCGGAGTGATCCTCGTGCGCCGCTTCTTCGCGGAACGAGCCCTCGTGACGCTCAGAAGTTCCGTAACCCGTTTCCACTGATCCGAATTGCGCCGGTAGTCCACTGACGAACAAAAGTCCCCGACATTGCAAAGAACTTCACGCAAGCCGGTGATCCCGTGAAAATAGAGATCCTCGTGTTTGTTCACAAAAGGAAGAAGTTGTAATTTTGTTTTCATTGTACCTAAAATAAAAAGGCATTTCTTTTGTTTTGAATTTTGTTGTAGGCCAACGAAGCTGTAAACAAGTTCAAACGAGCAATGAATAACAAGTCTACTTTTCCCGCGAACAAGGTCCTCAAAGTTACTCTGATCGCAACGTATCTTCATCAAGTCAACACTATACCTCTGATGATATAATCAACTTATCAATCCTCCCCTGCAGATAAGTTCCTCAAAATTGTTCAAATCACGATTAAACCCCGTCAATCAACTCATCATTCCTTTCCAATAGAATGATAGATCCACAAAGTTGTTCAAATTACAACACAATCCTATCAAAATCTATACACATCCTCAGCAGAGTTTGATAACCAACTTATTAATCCTCCTTAATAGGATGATAAATCCACAAAGTTGCTCACATCGCAATACAATCTTGTCATGTTAACCTCACACCTCAGACAGTCAACTTATCAATCCTCCTCAATAGGATGATAAGCCCCAAAGCCTTGTTCAAACCACAAGCCCAAAGCCTTGTTAACACCACAAGCCCGAAGCCTTGTTCAAACCACAAGCCCAAAGCCCTGTTCAAACCACAAGTCCGAAGCCTTGTTCAAACCACAAGCCCAAAGCCCTGTTCAAACCACAAGCCCAAAGCCTTGTTCACATCACCTTGTTCAAACCACAAGCCCAAAGCCTTGTTCACATCACAAGCTCAAAGCCTTGTTGAAACCACAAGCCCAAAGCCTTGTTCACATCACAAGCTCAAAGTCTTGTTCAAACCACAAGCCCAAAGCCTTGTTCACACCACAAGCCATGTAAGCCTTGTTCACATCACAGGCCTTAAACCTTGTTCAAATCATAGGTTTCATATTTTGTCCCCCGACAAAACCTAAACTTATCAACTCTCATCAATAGAGCGATAGGTCCTCAAAATCTTGTTCAAATCATAAGTACCCAATTTTATCAAGTTAACTCCACACCTCTGATAAAATCAACTTATCGACTCTCTTCAATAGAGCGATATGTCCTCAAAATCTTATTCAAATCACAAGTACCCAACTTTATCAAATTAACTCCACACCTCTGATAAAATCAACTTATCGACTCTCTTCAATAGAGCGATAAGTTCTCAAAAATCATCATCAAGTTAAAAATTTCCCCTCTAATGATAAAACCAGTTTATCAACTCTTTGTAATAGAATGATAAGTCCCCAAAAGCTTGTTCAAACAACAAGTATGAAAGGCATGTCAAGTTAACACTATACTTTTGGCACCTTAAAGAAAAGTCTAAAAGACTTAGTTGGAAATGTGGGGTTCATCTCCGCGTTTTACTCATAAAACGCGAAGGACCACCCCCGCTTCAACACAAAATGCAGGGTCGCTACCGCTTTTAAACATTAACGCGATGGCTCCCGTTTCAACCTCAAAACACGAGGATCAGTCCCATAGCAAAGTTCAAGACGCCATACCACTCTTGCATTTCAAAAAGCAAAACGCCGGAGTTCACCCATGCAAGACTAATGACTAGCGTGGACAAAAGCAACACAACTTTGAAGACGTAATGAGGAGCAATACCTTCTCGTGATCAAACAAAGAAGATATCCAAAGTATTCTCGAAGCTTGTCCTACCAATCGCGAACTTTCAAAACTTTGAGGGGTTCTAGGTCAGAAAAATTATTATTATTATCAAGACAGCCTAATATCCGCTAAACACTATCAATGAAGGTTACATCTTGGCGACTTTCCACGACAACAAAGGAGAATCGAAGCTAATGTCTCTAGAGCACAAGGATTACTCAGAGCGCTGAAAATACTTACAAGATCCCCGAAACCAACTCGCGGACGGGAGTCGGCGAATGACAACCCATCGAACGATGCAGACGCCGAATCGCTAAGACGCCAACTCGACGGGCTAACCCACAGCCACAAGCACGGCTTAAACCGACTTGAATGGACGATCGGTTTCGAGACCGCTGAACCGAACGAACCAAGAATTAGTCCCGAATCAAATACGCATCGAATCTAAGTCCCGAGAAAGCCAAGAGTTAGGAAAACCATCAAACGGGCGGAAAAAGAAGCGAAGCGGCGCGCTTCTACCAACTTGGCCGAAGTTATCTCTACCAAGTGGTGAAGTGGTCGTTAATAATGGCCGAGCCACCCTACCAACTTGCCGAGGTGCCTCGCCAAGGGCCGAGGTGGCTCGCCACCATGGCCGAAGCCGGCCACACCCCTATGCTATAAATAGGGGGTTCTCCTCACTTCAACAGTGGTCACCGAGGGAGCCGGATTTTGGCCGATCCGAGAGGGTTTTGGGGATTTGGAAGAGCTTGGACTTCAAGAATTCTTGCGAGATCTACGAGTAATCGGCGATGGTCCCAACAACAACAGTACAAGTCCAAATACACCGATCTACAAGCAAAGGTAACCAATTCGGTCGAACCACAGATACCCTCTAGATTAAGCTTCGCCTTAATCTCGTGGATAGCGCCAGATTTCTCCTAGTAGATTCACCCGCCAGCGATCCTCTCCTTCGCGGAGTGTGATCCCTCAGCGCTTCGCTTCTTCGCGGAAACGAGCCCCTTTACATCTCAGAGTTCCAACCCGGTCTCTACTTGGATTGAATTGCGCTGTGGTCCACCGGACACAATAAGTCCCCAAGACGTGCAAAGAACCCACGCAAGCCGGTGATCCGATATAACAGATCCTCGTGTTTGTTCACTAAGGATAAAAGTTGTAATCTTTTGATTTTCAATATACTTTAAAATAAAGGCATTTCTTTTTGAATTTCGTTGTAGGCCAAAGAAGCCGTAGCAAATTCAAATCAATGACAATCATCCCGACTTTTACCAACAAGCCGGGCGACCACGGGGAGCCACCGCCTCGATCGAGGTCGCCTGTACGCAGCTCAGATCCCTATCCCGGTGGAAGAAGAGGTCGAAGTTCGAAGTTCGACCAGAGAAGTTCGAGGAGTACCTATCTTCACCCTCCTCCAAATCCAGCCCCCGCCGCCCAAGAAGGTCTCCGCCGCAAGGAGAACCCGATGGGCCTCCGATGTAGAGCCCCGTGACGGCGAAGTCCAACCTCGCCGCCGCAGTAGCGAGAAATCCCTTCGGCGCTCAAGTCCAGATGGTGCCCGAGATGAACGCCGATGATGCGCCGGGCGCCTAAGCGAGCCCGCCAAAGGCGACGACAAAGCATGGCGCAAACTTGCTAAGGCCATGCAATCCATGGATGGGGTCCGCTACGGCGGATCTAAGATCCGCACTTACGCAGAGGCTTCAAGTGATCGACGGTCTATCCAAGCCGCCAACCGACGAAAGTGGGTCCGCGGTCAAACGGAACCGCTTCCACACTTCAGAGCGATCCGAAGCGCCACGACTCTTGCGCAAGCACGAAGCTTTGGTGCAACAGCTCATGAGTTAAAGAAGGAAGTGGCAAAGAAGCCACCAACGCATCGCCGTGTTTGGAGGCCCAAGTCTAATGGTGCCCCAACCTCGCCGCCCACACTCCCGCCTCGCCGCTTAAGCCGAAGGATACAGCGCGGTAAATCCAACGCCAAAGTCCAAGATCGACGACGCCAAAGACAAAGGCGTCAGATCCAACCTGCAGAAGCCAACTCCGCCACCACCACCAAACCGACTATCAAGGATCGCCTCGTCCTCGAAGAGAATCACGTCACCTCATGCAGAGGTCGCACTGCTCTAACAAGGACAAGAAGATTCCCGCAGCCTCTCCTATCGGATTGAAAATCGAGGTCCGAGTCCGCCGAGACTTCGCTACCACATCGGGCGAAAAGTCTAGGCGAAGTCACTTTCGGAAGTTTCATGGATTGACCCGCCCTCGAAGGAGACGCTTATCCGACGATGAGGACGTTATACCCGAAAGATCACGCCGACATACGGCAGTTGCTTCGCACACACACCGATGAGCCGTACTACCGCGGCAAGGGTACGAAAATCTCGGCGATTCCCCCAAATTGACGCAGCTGCGTTTGTGCTCCAAGCTCATTAAAACGATGCTCGGAGTGCAATTGCCATCAAGAAGCTCCAAAGGGTGTCGGCCTTCCAGACTCACCACGAGATGCCGAGACCTAGGTCAAGGCGATTCCGCGAAAAGGATGATCTCCGAGAGGGTGAGCTGCCGAGGTCACTAATAATATGACCAAAGAAAGAATCATCGCCACCGGCTATTCCCACCAAGATCGCAACCGCTAACTCGCTTATGGTCCGACTATCCGACGGTCCGCATAATGATAAGCTTCTCGGGGTTACCCGCTGAGGATGATGCGCCGATATTGGCTCCAATCGCATCCGATCATACCGTATCTAGCTAAGGGAGCCCCCAAGAAACACTTATGATCGCATGCATCAAGTGGCCAAAATGTTAGACGGCGCTGAATAAACAACGGAAAACTTCGTTAGAAATGGAGTTGGCCATGCATCGATGAGAGAAATGCACACCAACATCCAAGCCCCGACAAAACATCAAGGTGAATCGAGTCACGCTACAACGCCGATGAAGATGATAGCGATTCTGATCGAGGAAGCACCGTAAGATGATAACCCCCGAATCCACGCCACGCCGCTGTTGCCTGCGAGAGCCGAAGATCAAAGACTTGAGAGCAAAATCAATTCATTGATTTCCGCCAAGAAGTAAAGAAGACAGTATTCCTTGCCCATACCCGAGGGAATGGGAATCAACTCGCACTGCCAAAGTTTAACTTAATAAACTTCACACCATTTGACGGAAGGGTTCCCCGACGCAAGACTTGATTTATTTCAAGTCACACCTCGGAGTTATTTCGCAACGAACCCCCGATGGTTCTGGTCATTCGCCGTTCCTCGTGGCAGCTTCGAATGGTACCGCCTCAAGCCGGAGCATTCACACCGGGACGACATGGAGTCTAGCTTCCTTACCAATTTTTTGATGACGATACCGAGGTATCGATCGACATTGCTCGACGAAGCGTAAAGACGGAGAAACCGTGGATATCTTTGTCAAACGATTCTAACAAGGCAATGAACCGTCGGGATCCAATAACGGAGGAGTTCATCCTCCAAACTCGCCACGCGAACTTATCGATAGATGTGCTTGAAGCAATGGGTACAAAGACCATCGATAACGGAAGGACCTAAAGGTTCGTGGAGAGCAAGCCGAGAGGTTCCTCAAAAGGAAAAAGGCGAGAGAGAGGCCACCGACTACGGAAGTTCGTTTAACTTTGTCCCGCCGCAAAGGGAAAGAGCAAGCCTAAGACGGGCTATAACCGCTCCAACTCCAACCCCAAAGAAGAAGAAGAAGAACGAAGCCGAACAAAGTACAATCAACGGGCAACCCGGGCCACAAAACAAGGCCTTAGAGCCAGATTCCCAAGTCCTATTCCTTTAGGGACGACGAGATTCTGGTCTCTTCAAATATCTTGTGGAAAATAACAAGATCAAGCTCCTCCGATTCGTAATCAAGAGGAGGCGATGAAGACTAATGACCCAAGATATCAGTATGCATTATAGGCGCCATCACCCCACTAAATCCTCGCTTCACTTTAAGGACAAAATCCGTGCTTTAATTGATGTAGGGTCATTACTATGAAGCCGCCCAAAGAAAAGAAGGTCGGAGCTAATGCGTATCCATAAGTTTCGGTCGGTGCCGCTGACATGGTTTGAACCTCAACCGCTGGTCAAAGTTGCGTTGAAGACGGTGAATGATCTAATTCAATAAGCAACGCCGTAAAGGACTTGTATCGATACGTACCAATGGCTAAGTCTTGTGGGTCCACCCGCACTTACCGGAAGATGAGCAATGGGTAGCCTCTTCTTCAAGAAAAGCCGGGCGTAAGGGAAAGGCATGCCATGCTACTCCGCAAGTCCGAGGGAGACGATGAACGTGGTAACATTCCACCGTCCGAAGGGGAACTCAAGCCCACGCCACCGTGAGTGGACACGCAGTACAAGTACAAGTACCCTAAGTCCCCGACCCTAATGCCAAGACGCCTCGAGCTGGGGTACCAACAAATCCCCACCGCGACGCAGAAAGCGCAATGCCAGTGGTCGCCAAAGAAGCTACGAAAGCAAACGATGAAGTTCAACTCCGGCAGCCTCGATTCACCGCCCGATTGGAAGAGATAAACCGAACGAACTCTCCATACCGCCGACGCCATGGCCCAATTAGCCAATATCCCCGCAAGGATCACTTCTATGAGTTGCCGCTATCAAAAGAGACGAGAAGCTCTTCAAGAAGCTCCTCACGATTCGTAAGTCTTCCTCACCCGCATTAGGCCGAGTCCGTAAGAGTCGGCCCAACAATGCAATCTTGTGACTAAACACTTCCCGCATCACTTTTACAAAGGAGGATATGCACGAGGAATTCCAAGCACGATAGGCCGCTATACTTCACCGTATATTGGCTCTAGTGAAGTTAACCGATCCAAGTCGATCCGGTTCCACAGGAGCATCATGCCCTCAAGGCCATGTATCATTCGGAAATTCGCCAAATAGTTAGCATCAACGGCACATGATCTACGGATTTAACACCGCTGGTCCCGCACTTGGTAAAATCCGGATTAGTGCCAAATGGGGACTTAAAGTCCAAGTCACTTGCTATGTGATTGACGCAGACTTCCTATAACTTATTGTCGGGTCGACCTTGGATCCACAATAACGTTATAGTCCCGCCTACTCTTCATCGTCTCAAATATGTAGACACTAATAATGAGGTCAAGACGGTGGTCGCGACAAACAACCGCTAAGGATGGAGAATTATTTCACCGATTCTCTCCTCTACTGTAATGAGTCCTAAATCGAACCATCGCCCAAGGACAATGGGTGAAGAAGCCGACACCAAACCGGCTTGGTTATAGTGGAGGTTTTGTTTTAAATGACATTGTACCCTTGTAATCAATCTTGACGATGAAGAATCGCCGATGAACATTGTAATTGGCAAATTGCCGATGAATCAATAAATGACGATTTAGAGTATCCTCTGCTTTTGAATGATGTGATGACAGTTTATACAACGATCTAGAGTTGCACCTCGCCAACTCTGGCCATATTGCTTTACGCAAAGCAGCCCGACTCCTTTGGGACGACTCGCCATCCCACTAAGATCAAGTAGTGAGAAAGACTTGGTTTACTAAAAGGAGATGCGCTCCAACGTAATCATTTCTTTGAAGAAGATGAAGATGACAATGGGCCTATCCTCCACACATTCAGATATAGTCCGTAAACACCGGGTATCATGAAGAGATGGGGGTATGACTTGACACGAGGGAAGGTCTATGTTTTGGGCGAGGTCCTCGAAGTCCCTCCTAGCGCATATGTCCCAAAAGGGAAGCCGGATAATTACTATGCATTTAGAAGGGGATTGGGATACCTAATCCTCCTCAAGATGAATGCTCGTGGTCGATTGATAATAATCCACCCGTGAGGGAGACGGACATTCGCCTAACTCTTCGGCTGGGATTCTCGACACCACCTCTGAGAAGCTTTCAAGGCTTTAATGTCAAATATGGCTAGCTGATCCCGCCATCTGTGAGAGTGATGAAGACATGCCAACATGGGAAGACCCATGGATCCATCAACTCCAAGAGCAGCTGGGGATAAGTTCAACAAAGAGAACCCCCACTAAGGATGAGGTAGTCCAGTTAATATGGGTGAGGAGAGCATCCTAAGCTCATTAACATCGCAATACTCTCCCTTGGAAGAAAAGGAAGAGTTGATTGCCCTAATCGTGAGTATATCGATGTATTCACCGAGTTACGAGGACATGCCAGACTCGACCCTAATGTGGCAACACATCGCCAACATCAAGGCGGATGTCAAACCCGCCAAGCAACAAAGAAGACGGTTTCGGCCCACAAATATTGGAGGCAATTGTTGACGGTGAAGAAACTCATAGAATCGGATTCATCAAGGAAATTCAACATCCGGATTGGGTGGCTAATATAGTCCCGGCCATGAAGAAAAATGGGTCGATTAGGACTGTGGTCGACTACGAGACCTCAACGCCGCTTGCCCGAAGATGACTTTCCTCTTCCAATCACCGATGTCATAGTTGACAACACGTGGATTTGAAAGAATGTCCTTTATGGATGGCTTTTCGGTATAATCAAATCAAGATGTACCCCGATGACGCCAAACACACAACCGCTCAACGCCTATATCGGCATATATTGCTACACGGTCATGCCGCTCGCCTCAAAATGCCGGCGCAACATACCAGAGCAATGACGAGATTTTCCAGATCATCTTCGAAAACGGTCGAATGCTACGCCGACGATTTGGTCGTGAAAAGCCGCGGACAAAGGAGATCACATCAAAGATCTTAGAACGGTATTTGAACTCATGCGACTCATCGCCTAAAGATGAACCCCGCCAAATCCTTCCTCGATGTCCAGCGGCAGTTCCTGGCTTCTGCCACCGACAAAGGAATCCACGCCGATCCCGACAAAGTGAAGGCAATTCAAGAGTTGCAACCTCCGAAATCCGAGAGAACTCGGGGTTACAAGGACGACATGACATCCGACGGTTCATATCGAACCTATCCGAAGTGCCACCGCTCTCCAAGTTGAACAAGAAGGGCGGTCATATATTTGGGACGACGCCGCCGTAAGGCATTCAAGAGATCAAGTCGATTCGCTAAACCTCCCGTTTGTTGCACCGCTGTCGGAAAACCGCTTTTGATCTACGCCAAGGCAACGGATCACTTGCCGCTTTACTCAAGCAAGACGCATCGCACGGCGAACAAAGTGTATTACCCGAGCCTAACATTAGTCGGTGCCGAAGTCTCGATATCCAATGGTCGAAGCGTTGCCTTGCATTAGTGTTCGCGATTCGTAAAATGCGCACTATTTAGCCTGACGACGATTTATGTTATCTCTAACGAACCGTCCGGATATTTATGACCCACCGCCTCAATGAGTTAAGGCTAGCTTAATGGCCTTGCTCTTGTCCCAATATGACTTGCACTTCAAACAACGTAAGTCACCAAAGGACAAGCGATTTGTGATCTCTTGGTCGCCACCGACAACGGATGCAGCTTGAGCTATATGATGATCTTCCTGATGAAGTTCAAGAAGTCAACACTACATCGCACCAACAAATATGGCGATTGTATTTTGACGAGCTCTCGAAGCTACCAATGTGGCAAGTGCCCCCGATGTTCTAAGATTTCACGAGTCGGGTTGTCTTAGTTTCCCGGAATCATGTCATGCCTCGTGCTTATTCACTCACCAACCCTGCTCCAATAACGTAGTCAATACAACGCCGCTACTTATCGGACTTAGCTTCGCCAAAGAGCCGGGGTCAATATCTCGCCGCATGGAGATTCACAATTGATAGTTAAGCAGTTCGTGGTGACTACGGTCGAACTGATCTAATCCCCTATCATCGATAGCCGTTGAAATAGCGCACTCATTCAAGAGTTTTTCATCGAATATATCCCGCTTCCAAAACGCTTTATGCGGATGCACCGGGCAAGTAGCCGTGGTCGTGGAAAAGCCTTGACAAAGGAGATCACATCAAAGATCTTAGAACGGTATTTGAACACATGCGACTCATCGCCTAAAGATGAACCCCGCCAAATCCTTCCTCGATGTCCAGCGGCAGTTCCTTCTTCTGCCGCCACCGACAAAGGAATCCACGCCGATCCCGACAAAGTGAAGGCAATTCAAGAGTTGCAACCTCCGAAATCTGAGAGAACTCGGGGTTACAAGGACGACATGACATCCGACGGTTCATATCGAACCTATCCGAAGTGCCACCGCTCTCCAAGTTGAACAAGAAGGGCGGTCATATATTTGGGACGACGCCGTAAGGCATTCAAGAGATCAAGTCGATTCGCTAAACCTCCTCGTTTTGTTGCACCGCTGTCGGAAAACCGCTTTTGATCTACGCCAAGGCAACGGATCACTCGTTAAGCTTTACTCGCGAAGACGACGACGGCGGTCAATGCACAGCAGTATTCGAGTTTAACATTAGTCGGTGCCGAAGTCTCGATATCCAATGGTCGAAGCGTTGCCTTGCATTAGTGTTCGCGATTCGTAAAATGCGCACTATTTAGCCTGACGACGATTTATGTTATCTCTAACGAACCGTCCGGATATTTATGACCCACCGCCTCAATGAGTTGGCCTTAAATGGGCCTTACTCTTGTCCCAATATGACTTGCACTTCAAACAACGTAAGTCACCAAAGGACAAGCGATTTGTGATCTCTTGGTCGCCACCGACAACGGATGCAGCTTGAGCTATATGATGATCTTCCTGATGAAGTTCAAGAAGTCAACACTACATCGCACCAACAAATATGGCGATTGTATTTTGACGAGCTCTCGAGCTACCAATGTGGCAAGTGCCCCCGATGTTCTAAGATTTCACGAGTCGGGTTGTCTTAGTTTCCCGGAATCATGTCATGCCTCGTGCTTATTCACTCACCAACCCTCGCTCCAATAACGTAGTCAATACAACGCTACTTATCGGACTTAGCTTCGCCAAAGAGCCGGGGTCAATATCTCGCCGCATGGAGATTCACAATTGATAGTTAAGCTGTTCGTGGTGACTACGGTCGAACTGATCTAATCCCCTATCATCGATAGCCGTTGAAATAGCGCACTCATTCAAGAGTTTTTCATCGAATATATCCCGCTTCCAAAACGCTTTATGCGATGATCACCGGGCGGCGCTAATCGGTCGTTAGCACAACCTTCCGAGACCGAGCAACTAGTCACGGCCAGACTCACCAACTCTTCGCACTATTATACGATGAGGCACAAGAAGATAAAGGGCTAGTTACCAAAGAAGTACATGCAACCCAAACCAAGTTGGAGCCCCGAGATTGGCGCTTTCCTATCATCGACTATGTCTTACATGGTATTCTACCGTAAGACGGAAGGAGAGAGAGTCAATCCGCTAAGAGCTCCAAGATTCTTTATGACACGGAAACCCGTGATGTTATATCGCCGGGTACGACGGTCTTTATTCGATGCCTCTCAAACAAAGAGGCAGAGAGGTCCTTCGAAGCACACGAAGGTGAATGTGGTGCACACCACCGGTCCCAAGCTCTACGATCGAATCGAGAATGGGCTACTTCGCCAACGATGATTAATGACGCGTTGAGCACGCCGAAATGCCACGCGGTCAAATTCACGCTAATTATATGCATCGCCTCCCGAGCTTGCATCCTTCGACCACATCCCGCCATTCGAGACATGGGGAATGGACGCTGTAGGTCCCATTTTTCCTCCGCCGCTAAAGGAGATCGGTTTATTCTAGCGACACCGACTACTTCCAAGTGGGTCAAGCAATCCCGCTAAAAGAGGTCAAGGCGAGTACCGCCATCAAGTTTATCAAACACCATGTCATCTATCGACACGTGTCCCAAGACGGATCATGCATGACAACGGTCCCTAATTCATCGCAATTCCTTCATCGTTTTTAAAGTTCAAGATACAAGATGTCTCGCCGACGTTCTATAATCCAAAGAAGAAATGGATTAGCCGAGGCATTCAACAAGACGATTATCAAATTTCGCCGGCTTGTGAAGAATAACAAGCAGACCGATGATAAACTCGAGAAGCACTCGGGCGCATCGATCGACGACGACGCCAACCGAGAGACCCCGCACTCGGGTTTACTGCGCGGCAGCTTCTCCCGTAGAGATCCAGATTCGCCACTTCAGACGCCTTTCAACAGATGACGACCAAGAACAACATCAAAACGCCTCAAGAGCTTGAGATGTTAGATGAGAAGCTCGAGGCTCAACAATGCATTGAGTTCTACCAAGCTAGGATGTCGAGGGCTTTCAACAAGAAAGTTCGACAGAGAACCTTTAGAGAAGGAGATTTGGTCCTCGCCGACGACCGATAATCCTCACTTCCAAGAAGAAAGGTAAATTCAACCTAAATGGGAGGGTCCGCTTGTAATAGAAACGGTCTACTCTAATGGTGCATACCGCCTAATTACCCAAAATGGCGACCGCAATTAATGCCGATAATGGGAAGTTCCTCAAGAAATACTACCCTTAGTATCTTCGTGATAACCCGCTTCAACGGAAGTTCCTCGGGATATTTCACCCACTTTTCTTGAGGATAACCCTAGATTTGTCCTCCCACTTCACGATCAAATTTGACGGTAGGTCTACAAATTTTCGGTACATTACCAAAATCCCTCTTGATTCCGCTTCATGAACAAGAGGCCCACTCAAAATCCTTTTACCGGAGATAGAATATAAAATTCTTCCTCTCCAAGTTTAAGATCCCTTCGTAACACCTGGGTTCCGCCCATCCCTTTTCCGTAGCCGACCGAAGGTAAGCACCGAACTTTCATCTTAGGTAGCCGATCAAGGTATGCCGGATTTTCGCACTGTGTTGTCCGGATCAAGGTCACCCGAAGTCTTTTCGTTCTCGGAGTGGAGATCCCACTCTTAGTTCCATCTTCATCCTAGGTAGCGCCGATCGAAGGTATGCGCCGATTTTCGCACTGTGTTGTCCGATCAAGGTCACTCGAAGTCTTTTGCCTCGAGTGGAGATCCCACTCTTAGTTCCATCTTCATCTTAGGTAGCCGATCAAGGTATGCGCCGATTTTCGCACTGTGTTGTCCGAATCAAGGTCACCTCGAAGTCTTTTCGGTTCTGAGTGGAGATCCCACTCTTAGTTCCATCTTCATCTTAGGTAGCCGATCGGAAGGTATGCCGATTTTCGCATCGTGTTGTCCGATCAAGGTCGCTCGAAGTCTCTTCGGTTCTCGGAGTGGAGATCCCACTCTTAGTTCCATCTTCATCTCGTAGCCGACCAAGGTATGCGCCGATTTTCGCACTGTGTTGTCCGATCAAGGTCGCCTCGAAGTCTTTTCGGTTCTCGGAGTGGAGATCCCACTCTTAGTTCCATCTTCATCTTAGGTAGCGCCGATCAAGGTATGCGCCGGATTTTCGCACTGTGTTGTCCGATCAAGGTCACCTCGAAGTCTTTTCGTTCTCGGAGTGGAGATCCCACTCTTAGTTCCATCTTCATCTTAGGTAGCTACCGACCGAAGGTATGCGCCGATTTTCGCATCAGTTGTCCGACAAGGTCACCCGAAGTCTTTTCGCTTCTGGAGATCCCACTTAGTTCCATCTTCATCTTAGGTAGCCGATTGAAGGTATGCTACGGATTTTCGCACTGTGTTGTCCGATCAAGGTCACCCGAAGTCTTTTTCCTGAGTGGAGATCCCACTTAGTTCCATCTTCATCTTAGGTAGCCGATCAAGGTATGCGCCGATTTTCGCACTGTGTTGTCCGATCAAGGTCGCTCGAAGTCTCTTTCGGCTTCTGAGTGGAGATCCCACTCTTAGTTCCATCTTCATCTCGTAGCGCGACCGGTTGTATGGCCGATTTTCGCACTGTGTTGTCCGATCAAGGTCACCGAAGTCTTTTCGCTTCTGAGTGGAGATCCCACTCTTAGTTCCCTCTTATCTTAGGTAGCCGATCAAGGTATGCCGGATTTTCGACGTAGTCCGACCGAGGGTCACCCGAAGTCTTTTCAATTCCTACGTAAGGAATCTCGCTAAGCCTCATCCCTGAAATAGAACACATTCTTCCTTCCCCACCTCAATCAATCTTAACTGTTCACCATTCTCCTGGCCAAAAGAAGACACCAAGGTTCGCCTTGGGGTATTTTATCCCAAGCCTAAGAAGGGATAAGGCCAACGCCACACGCTGCCGGTTTAGTCTTTTTCCGATTGAAGAAGACACCAAGGTTCGCCTTTGGGGTATTTTATCCCGAAGCCTAAGAAGGGATAAAGCCACACGCCAAGGTTTGCTTAGTCTTTCTCCATTGAAGAAGACACCGAGTTCGATTCGGGGCATTTTATCCCAAGCCTAAGAAGGATAAAGCCAACGCCACACGCTGTCGGGTTTAGTCTTTCTCCCATTGAAGAAGACACCGAGTTCGACTCGGGCATTTTATCCCGCCTAAGAAGGATAAAGCCAACGCTTCACACGCTGCTGTCGGGTTTAGTCTTTTTCCGATTGAAGAAGACACCGAAGTTCGACTCGGGCATTTTATCCCGGCCTAAGAAGGGATAAAGCCAACGCCTTCACACGCTGTCGGGTTTAGTCTTTCTCCCATTGAAGAAGACACCGTGAGTTCGACTCGGGCATTTTATCCCAAGCCTAAGAAGGGATAAAGCCAACGCCACACGCCTGGTTGCTTAGTCTTTCTCCGATTGAAGAAGACACTGAAGTTCGACTCGGGTATTTCATCCCAAGCCTAAGAAGGATGAGTCTACGGTAACACGCCGCTAACGGGTTAGTCTTCCGGAAAAGACGGCTTCACGATTCAATATCGTAGCATTAAGTCTAAGAGAGTCTCATTCTTTTAGCACAACGCCATGTGCGGAACGGATCCGATAATCCGCGACGCCAGCCCAACTCAAACAGTAGTTGGTAAAGGCTCATCAAACCCGCTGAGGGTCGGGGTTGGCTAATAACCCTAAAGCCAACGCCACACGCTGTCGGGTTTAGTCTTTTTCCGATTGAAGAAGACACCGAGATCGATTCGGGTATTTCATCCCGGCCTAAGAAGGATAAAGCCAACGCCACACGCTGTCGGCTTAGTCTTTTTCCGATTGAAGAAGACACCGAGTTCGATTCGGGTATTTCATCCCAAGCCTAAGAAGGGATAAAGCCAACGCCACACGCTGTCGGGTGGTCTCTTGCCCGTAAAAGAGTATAAAGCCTATGTATTCAATATCATAGCAATAAGTCTAGAAGAGTTTCATTCTTTAGCACAACGCCACGCGCGGAACGGATCCGATAATCCGCGACGCTAGCCCAACTCAAACGGTGGTTGGTAAAGGCTAATCAAACCCGCTGATGGTCGAGGGTTTGCCAAAAATCCTATAAGTATTATGGTTAATTATTTCGACGGTAAAAGAATCATAATAAATAGTGATAGGGATGGATCTTCATCCAACATCAACGCTCTTGCTAGGTCATGGAGTCGAGATGTAGGCTCTGTACGGAAGAAAAGAGGACTTTAGAATCTTCAGCAAAAAAATGGGCGAAAATTTATTGGGCTAAAAGATCCTACCCGCCTCCTTCGGGTAGTCTCGAGGCTAGCGAGTCTACCGTAGGCGTGTCTATCGCCGACGCCATTAACCGCTGGCCGAGCCCTCGCAGTGCTCATCTATCTCGACGGTCGCTGTGGTAGCTGATTCCGAGAGAGCGGCGGAAAGAGGAGTACCTACCGCTATACAAAGGGAATGCCTCAGCCTCTTTTAATTATAGTGGTATTGGCCAAACGGTCGGTCCTATAAGTAATCGAAGAGAAAGTTCATACCTTCTTCGTGGACAAAATGCAAATCTTCACCAAGGGTATCTCCATCCCGTGACAACAGAGCGTGTCATCCATGGAAGTGTTGCCATATAAACCGATCCCACTAAATCTTCCATGGAGAGGTCTAAAAAGAAGGCATTAGGAAGGCAAATGCAATTAAGTCAAACAATAGGTAAAGCTACGCACCTCCTACAATGGGGTTAGCTTGCTTAGTCTCGATTTGCGATTTGTCTCCTCGCAATCCTCTAAAAGAACAAAAGCAAAGAGGCAATTAGTGGGGTACAAATCCCGAAGTCATTCCATTCTCGATTCGCCACCCGTAAGAGGAATTATCGATGTTAGATGTACGGGTCCACGGATCAGTCCTACATCGCCTCTTCCGCCATAGCTCCATACATTTGTTGAGTAAAACTGGCTCAAGATGAGCGTAACCGGGCTCTCGCGAAATTGTGGTGAGCAAAATCAAAGCCGTGATCATAATCCCTAGAACCCCCGCATGCTAACGAGAAATGTCAGCCTTCAAAAGTCGAATTTCAGATTTCATCACGGTGAATTATTACCTCCGCCACCGACCGAACATTACCGGTCAAGTCTATATCAAAGGACCGAGGATTCACGTAATTTTATGGGCTAACCTCTTTCGCTTAACCCTTGAGAGGGTCGAATTCTTCCTCTTCACAGATTTTCCCGAAAATTCAATTGGATGAGAAATCTAATGGAAAGGATGAGAAAACGAAGGGAAAAGGAGAAGGTACCGAGGTCCTCTCATGATCCGCAGCTCGCTGGTCCTCTCCTAAAGTAGCAGCCGAGTTGTGGAATTCTCCTCACCTCACTCTGGCCGATAAGATTACGCGCTTCCTCTCGAAGCTTGAGCATTATCTCGCGAGCGCTTGAGTATCGGCTCGCAACGATGCTTCGCTACCGTGATCCGAGATGGCCCTCACAGGATCGGTTCGCTGGCTACTAATAGCCAACTACAATGGAGGAATGTCGACTCCACCGACGGTCTCAACTCTGAGATCAATCTAGCATCGGTGACATCCCATGACGCCCACAACCATGCTCAAGGCCATCCACAAGTCCACCTCGAGTCCGAGCTGCTTGCCGTTCCCAACATAAAGTTGGTCGTGAACCGAACCGGCGAAAGCAAAACGACAGGAAAATAAGGCTCAATGAAGCATTCCTCACTTACTCTAAGGTGAGATACCTGTGCCCGATATTCACTAACCGCTTGAAATAGCCAATGTTAAGTGAAGTCCGGTTCTTGACCTCCTCGCCACCAAGGACTCACCATATTGACCGTGAGAATCGAGGAAAACATCCGAAAAGATCCACCCTTTGTGAATCAGACTGCTTTTGATCTCTCGAAAACCACGCTCTTCCATCCGCAATCCTCTACCAACCGTAAGAAAGGAGTAGACGAATTGCGGAACCCGTGCCGACATCATGTCGGACGATGAAGGACCAACCGTGTCATCAAATAGGTATATGGGAGCTCTACCTGACGGAAGGGATCGATGACGCATGGCTCGCCCTTTCTCAAACGCCAACTATATGCCGCAATCCACGGTATACCGCCACCATCACCGAAGGAGAGAGAGTACCTACCGCTATACAAAGGGAATGCCTCACTTTTTAATTATAGTGGTATTGGCCAAACGGTCGGTCCTATAAGTAATCAAGAGAAAGTTCATACCTTCTTCAGGACAAGTGGGTTTTGCAAATCTTCACCAAGGGTATCTCCATCCCGCGGACCAAGCTGCCAGAGTGTGTCATCCATGGAAGTGTTGCCATATAAACCAGATCCCACGAAATCTTCCATGGAGAGGTCTGAAAAAGAAGGCATTAGGAAGGCAAATGCAATTAAGTCAAACAATAGGTAAAGCTACGTACCTCCTACAATGGGGTTAGCTTGCTTAGTCTCGACGGCGATTTGTCTCCGCAATCCTCTAAAAGAACAAAAGCAAAGAGGCAATTAGTGGGGTACAAATCCCGAAGTCATTCCATTCTCGATTCGCCACCCGTAAGAGGAATTATCGATGTTAGATGTACCCGTCCGCCGGATCAGTCCTACATCGCCTCTTCCGCCATAGCTCCATACATTTGTTGAGTAAAACTGGCTCAAGATGAGCGTAACCGGGCTCAAGAAAATTGTGGTGAGCAAAATCAAAGCCGATCATAATCCCTAGAACCCCGCATGCTAACGAGAAATGTCAGCCTTCAAAAGTCGAATTTCAGATTTCATCACGGTGAATTATTACCTCCGCCACCGACCGAACATTACCGGTCAAGTCTATATCAAAGGACCGAGGATTCACGTAATTTTATGGGCTAACCTCTTCGCTTAACCCTTGAGAGGGTCGAATTCTTCCTCTTCACAGATTTTCCCGAAAATTCAATTGGATGAGAAATCTAATGGAAAGGATGAGAAAACGAAGGGAAAAGGAGAAGGTACCGAGGTCCTTCTCATGATCCGCAGCCCGCTGGTCCTCTCCTAAAGTAGCAGCCGAGTTGTGGAATTCCTCCTCACCTCACTCTGGCCGATAAGATTGGCGGCGCTTCCTCTCGAAGCTTGAGCATTATCTCATGAATGCTTGAGTATCGGCTCGCAACGATGCTTCGCTACCGATCCGAGATGGCCCTCACAGGATCGGTTCGCTGGCTACTAATAGCCAACTACAATGGAGGAATGTCGACTCCACCGACGGCCCAACTCTGAGATCAATCTAGCATCGGTACATCCCATGACGCCCACAACCATGCTCGGCCATCCACAAGTCCACCTCGAGTCCGAGCTGCTGTTCGGGTTCCCAACATAAAGTTGGTCAGAATCAATCGGGCGAAAGCAAAACGACAGGAAAATAAGGCTCAATGAAGCATTCCTCACTTACTCGAAGGTGAGATACCTGTGCCCGATATTCACTAACCGCTTGAAATAGCCAATGTTAAGTGAAGTCGCCGTGTCTTCGCACCTCCTCGCCGACCAAGGACTCACCATATTGACCGTGAGAATCGAGGAAAACATCCGAAAAGATCCACCCTTTGTGAATCAGACTGCTTCTTGATCTCGCAAAACCACGCCTTCCATCCGCAATCCTCTACCAACCGTAAGAAAGGAGTAGACGAATCTGTGGAACCCGTGCCACATCATGTCGGACGATGAAGGACCAACCGTGTCATCAAATAGGTATATGGGAGCTCTACTGACGGAAGGGATACGGACGATGGCTCGCCCTTTCTCTCGGGTAAACGCCAACTATATGCCGCAATCCACGGTGAATACCGCCACCATCACCGAAGGAGAGAGAGTTCCTTCTTGTGGGCGAAGTTGAACTGGCAGGATAAAGGACCTCCAAAGGTAAAGCATCATCGATTGATATGGAACCACACACTTCTTGAGCTAGATTGCAAGATAGCCCGCTAGAAGAGTTGTCTACCGATAGGCTTCACCGCATGCCACGTAAAGGTCGCAAACTTGGTCCCCAAGGAAAGCCTTCTTTGGCGAGCCGAGTGTATAAGAGTTAGCCTCGACTTCTCGACGCTTCATTAACCTTCAAGGAGTGAGCGTGATAGTTCACATATTTCCTCACCAGATTTGTCCTCCAAATGCCGAACAAGTAATCGTGAACTGCTCGCACTCACCGCGATTTCTTAGCTAAGGTTCGATTGGGCCGAGCTATATGGTAATGACAAGTGAGATCCCATAAAGTCTTATAACGACGGGCGTATGCTCCTTCACCGCTCAGCCTCGATTGAGGGAAAGTACTCGATATAGCATCTTCCCCATGGGTAGACTCAAATATGGTACATCTCATGCAAAGCCAACCCCAACTCGCCATGTTTAGTGAAAACGATTCAACTGGATTATAAAGCTCAATAAGGTAAAGAAATGGTTGGCACCGATGGAAGGCCATACATGGTGGCACGAATCGCTGAATACGCATCGCAAGCACGGTTCTCCATCCCATCTACCGAGGACGAAGCGGTCGCGCACCCCACCAAGCTTACTTGACGAAGTGTACCCACCAAGAATCTATGATCGACGACGCATCTCGCCCCAATTTAGCAAGGCGATTCTTCAAAGTCGAAGGTGAACAAAAGCTCATCACGGGCGGAGTGTCCACCTACAACCCTGTGGTGAAGGCCGGCGACGCTGATTCGCTGGAACCCGAACCGCCAGCCGGGTAATAAACCCACAATGAATATGATCATGCTCGATCGACGCCATGACATACCTGCGGTCACAAAGATGGTGTCTAAGGTCGGTCAATGAGAGTTGACGAGGTATCCGGGAATATACAAGGCCTCCGCCGTTTTGTTCAACCACCTCTCACTCGATGAGAGTCAGATCCGATCCTTAACCGAAGTCAATAGATAACTGCCTTTCGCAGGTTCGTGAGCCGGTGTCTTTATAAGTGGCGATCACACCAATCGTCGGAGAATGCGAACTCCTCGATGCGTACGAATCGTCCGCCGGTGTACCGGCGCAAATCGAGGCGCAGATAAAAATCGAGGGATCGCCACACGCGGAATAGTATTCGCTATGGCGCCCATCAACCGCGTAAGTCGAAAAGTTCCCGAGGAATAATCAATCAAATCGTAAAATATTCGCTAGTAAATGGCTGAATTCATCTTACATAGATTGAGTCACGACCTTATAATCGGTATGACGATTTCATCCAGATAAATACCCGAGAACGATAAATATAGCCGCTAATCCAAACGGCAATATATTCCGCTCTACGTATGCAGAGTACGGTGAAATCGCCCCGCTAAAAACATCGAGACGGTGATCTTTGAAGCCTCAATCCTCAATGGCGAGAATCTTGGCTCTTCCCAATCGCCACAAAGGAGAACGGCGGGTCATAACGTAATGTGCACAACCAAGCCTCAACCCTCACGAAGGAGAATCTCGGCTCTTCCCAATCGCCACAAAGGAGAACGGCTGGGATACAACGATATATGTAATGAATATGATGACGCCGGGCGCACCACCGAAAGAAGGAGGCGGCATTCACGCCGCGGCGAAGTTGATCGACTCAAACGCTGCGATCTCCCCGACGACATCGAAGCCGCAAAACACGACGAAAAGTTAGATATGCAAATAAAAATCAATTCAGCAACGTAACCCCATTTGGTCCGGTCGTGGCTGCGGATCACGCACCGAGGCACCAACGGTGCCCCGGCCAACCAGATCGATCACTGGCGGCGGCTGCCGCCGACGCCGCAGCCATTGCCGGCTGGCGCCGGCACTTCGGCGCTTCAATAGCTGGCGCTGGTGCGAGGCTGCAGTAAGGCGGACACCGGCGCTCGACGCCAGTAGCCAAGGGACATCGGCGCAAGACTGCGAATTGGGCGCTGGCGCTACAATACGGCAAAGGCCGCTGTGGTGCGGCACTGCAATACGGACACCTGGCGCCGAGGCCAGCATAAGGCTGGGACATCGGCGCCAGCAAGCAGCGGCGCTGGCGCGCCAGCTCGCCAAGACAGCGGCTGCCGCGGCGGGTACCGCAGCTGCGGACATCGGCGCCAAGACCGATAGCCGCGCGGGCGCGCTGCCATAGCCAGCCGCCACGCGGCGGCCGGCGGGTAAGTGGGCAACCGCAAATACATGACATCGGGCCGATACAGAATACGCGGACTGGCGCTAAAGATCGCAGTCAAGGCTGGCGCACGCTTCTGGGCTACACGCTGGCGTCATGGGCGCTGGCGCAGGCAAGGCCAGAGTTCGCAGCCTCGCCTGGTACTGCCAGCCGGGTATTCGCCGGCGCCGGGCCACCCCTTTCCTGCGGGTCGCGGCCGGCCGCAGCACGCAAGAAGAAGAAGAAAAGAAAAAAAAAGAATTTACAAAACCCTCGCACACATACCTCGTTGATCGAAGGAGATAAGACTACAGAAGCTTAGATGAAAACAAGAGAGAGAGAGCATGTGGGGCCGCCTAGGTCAGAAGAAAAGGAGGGATTATGGGTATTTATAACAACCCCATATGGACCCAATCCTCTTTGAACAAGGACTCTTATTTGGCAAGAAGTAGGAATTCTAATTGGGGCCCAAATCAATTCTAATTACGAGTATAAACCGCTTCCTAATTTGTCGAGAAGTTCCTAAGAATATTCTCATAAGAAATATTCTTAGGATAACTCGATCGCGCGGATTGCATCGACGCATCAACGCCGCCTAATCCTACCCAACTAGGATTACGAGTATAAACCGCTTCCTAATTTGTCGAGAAGTTCCTAAGAATATTCTCATAAGAAATATTCTTAGGATAACTCGATCGTATGGATTGCATCGACGCATCAACGCCGCCTAATCCTACTCCAACTAGGATTGCAGTATAAACCGCTTCCTAATTTGTCGAGAAGTTCTAAGAATATTTTCACAAAAATATTCTTAGGATAACTCGATCGCGGATTGCATCGACGCATCAACGCCGCCTAATCCTACTCCAACTAGGATTGCAGTATAAACCGCTTCCTAATTTGTCGAGAAGTTCTAAGAATATTTTCACAAAAATATTCTTAGGATAACTCGATCGCGGATTGCATCGACGCATCAACGCCGCCTAATCCTACCCAACTAGGATTACAGTATAAACTATTTCCTAAGTTGTCGAGAAGTTCCTAAGAATATTCTCATAAGAAATATTCTTAGGATAACTCGATCGCGCGGATTGCATCGACGCATCAACGCCGCCTAATCCTACTCCAACTAGGATTACGGTATAAACTATTTCCTAAGTTGTCGAGAAGTTCCTAAGAATATTCTCATAAGAAATATTCTTAGGATAACTCGATCGCGCGGATTGCATCGACGCATCAACGCCGCCTAATCCTACTCCAACTAGGATTGCAGTATAAACCGCTTCCTAATTTGTCGAGAAGTTCCTAAGAATATTCTCATAAGAAATATTCTTAGGATAACTCGATCGCGCGGATTGCATCGACGCATCAACGCCGCCTAATCCTACCCAACTAGGATTACGGTATAAACTATTTCCTAAGTTGTCGAGAAGTTCCTAAGAATATTCTCATAAGAAATATTCTTAGGATAACTCGATCGCGGATTGCATCGACGCATCAACGCTGCCCAATCCTACTCTAACTAGGATTACGAGTATAAACCGCTTCCTAATTTGTCGAGAAGTTCCTAAGAATATTCTCATAAGAAATATTCTTAGGATAACTCGATCGCGGATTGCATCGACGCATCAACGCCGCCTAATCCTACTCCAACTAGGATTGCAGTATAAACCGCTTCCTAATTTGTCGAGAAGTTCTAAGAATATTTTCACAAAAATATTCTTAGGATAACTCGATCGTATGGATTGCATCGACGCATCAACGCCGCCTAATCCTACCCAACTAGGATTACGAGTATAAACCGCTTCCTAATTTGTCGAGAAGTTCCTAAGAATATTCTCATAAGAAATATTCTTAGGATAACTCGATCGTATGGATTGCATCGACGCATCAACGCTGCCCAATCCTACTCTAACTAGGATTACGAGTATAAACCGCTTCCTAATTTGTCGAGAAGTTCTAAGAATATTTTCACAAAAATATTCTTAGGATAACTCGATCGTATGATTGCATCGACGCATCAACGCCGCCTAATCCTACCCAACTAGGATTACGAGTATAAACCGCTTCCTAATTTGTCGAGAAGTTCCTAAGAATATTCTCATAAGAAATATTCTTAGGATAACTCGATCATGCGAATTGCATCGACGCATCAACGCCGCCTAATCCTACTCCAACTAGGATTACGAGTATAAACCGCTTCCTAATTTGTCGAGAAGTTCCTAAGAATATTCTCATAAGAAATATTCTTAGGATAACTCGATCATGCGAATTGCATCGACGCATCAACGCCGCCTAATCCTACTCCAACTAGGATTACGAGTATAAACCGTTTCCTAATTTATCGAGAAGTTCGGAAGAATATTTTCACAAAAATATTCTTAGGATAACTCGATCGTATGATTGCATCGACGCATCAACGCCGCCTAATCCTACTCCAACTAGGATTACAGTATAAACTATTTCCTAATTTATCGAGAAGTTCCTAAGAATATTTTCACAAAAATATTCTTAGGATAACTCGATCGTATGATTGCATCGACGCCAATCAACGCCGCCTAATCCTACCCAACTAGGATTGCAGTATAAACCGCTTCCTAATTTATCGAGAAGTTCGGAAGAATATTTTCACAAAAATATTCTTAGGATAACTCGATCGCGCGGATTGCATCGACGCCATCAACGCTGCCCAATCCTACTCTAACTAGGATTACGAGTATAAACCGCTTCCTAATTTGTCGAGAAGTTCCTAAGAATATTTTCACAAAAATATTCTTAGGATAACTCGATCATGCGAATTGCATCGACGCATCAACGCCGCCTAATCCTACCCAACTAGGATTACGAGTATAAACTATTTCCTAAGTTGTCGAAGTTCCTAAGAATATTCTCATAAGAAATATTCTTAGGATAACTCGATCATGCGAATTGCATCGACGCATCAACGCCGCCTAATCCTACTCCAACTAGGATTACGAGTATAAACTATTTCCAAAATTTCAACGAGGAGTTCCCGGAGAATAAATCCATATTCTTAAGGATAACTCGGTAACCCTTAATTTCCTCCCACCATAATCTCCAAGAGAGGGATAATCGATGAGGAGTGAAAGTCATGTTGACATCGGATAATCATATCCTCCGCCAGAAGTTAAACCAACAACACACGGATGATGAAGGAATTAGCCGAGTAAGGGTTATGAAATTCCATGTACTGACACGTACCAATGTGTCGCCAACAAAGGAGTTCGACATATGGAGAAGTCCAAAGTCCGATGGTTAGTCAAACAACCACCAACCGACACGAAGTTGCAAACAAAACTCACCCACCAATCAAGATAACAAGCGTCGACAATAAATGCAAAGACCGCGGATCTTATCAGAATCCTATAAAGAACCGGATGATCCGAAAGAATCGAAGACTTGAAGCTATCTTTGGGACCCTCACCATCAAGGTCGAACTATCATGTCCAAAGCATCCCGCACTCATTAAGAATTGAGACCGACGCTTTGGAGGGGTATCAGAGGCTGAAAAATACTTACAAGATCCCCAAACCAACTCGCGGACGGGAGTCGGCGAATGACAACCCATCGAATGATGCGACGCCGAATCGTTAAGACGCCAACTCGACGGCGAACTCATTGCCACAAGCACGGTTTAAACCGACTTGAATGGACGATCGGATTTCGAGACCGCTGAACCGAACGAACCAAGAATTAGTCCCTAATCAAATACGCATCGGAATCTAAGTCCCGAGAAAGCCAAGAGTCGAAAACGACTAAACGGCGAAAAGAAGCGAAGCCTACGGCCAACTTCGTCGAGTTATTCTACCAAGTGGTCGAGGTGGCTCGGCCATAATGGTCGAGCCACCGCCAACTTGTCGAGGTGCCTCGGCCAAGTGGTCGAGGTGGCTCGCCACCATGGCCGAGCCACCGCCAACTTGTCGAGGTGGCTCGCCAAATGGTCGAGCCGGCCAGCACCCTATGCTATAAATAGGGGGTTCTCCTCACTTCAACAGGTTGGCCGGAGTGGAGCCGGATTTTGGCCGATCCGAGAGGGTTTTGGGGATTTGGAAGAGCTCGGACTTCAAGAATTCTTGCGAGATCTACGAGTAATCGGGCGACGGTCCCAACAACAATGAGTACAAGTCCAATGACACCGATCTACAAGCAAAGGTAACCAATTCGGTCGAACTACAGATACCCTCTAGATTAAGCTTCGCCTTAATCTCGTGGATAGCGCCAGGATTTCTCCTAGTAGATCTCACCCGCCAGCGATCCTCTCCTTCGTGAGTGTGATCCCTCAGCGCCGCTTTTTCAGGAACGAGCCCCTTTACATCTGTAGTTCCAGAACCCGGGTCTCTACTTGGATTGAAATTGCGCGGTGGTCCACGGACACAATAAGTCCCCGGCACAGGCAAAGAACCCACGCAAGCGAGGATCCGATATAACAGAGATCCTCGTGGTTTGTTCACTAAGGATAAAAGTTGTAATCTTTTGATTTTCATTGTACTTTAAAATAAAGGCATTTCTTTTGAATTTCGTTGTAGGCCAAAGAAGTCAGAAGCAAATTCAAATCAATGACAATCATCCCGACTTTTACCGCGAACAATTACAAGTTGACAATCCTTGTGAAAAGAGATCACAAGTATTGATCTCTTCAAAGCAAAATGCGGGGCTCACCCCCCGCGTTTCAATTCAAAATGCGGGACTCATCCCTGCATTTCAATTTAAAATGCGGAGCACGTGGCCCACGTTTGATACCCAAAATACGGAGCACATGGCCCGCGTTTGAAGCCTAAAACGTGAAGCACATGGCCCGCTCGGCTCAAAACGGCCTCCAATTCCGCCCTAGTTAAAACGTAGACGCTGAGGTTCATCCCCGCTGCCTCGCACTAAAATGCACGCCAGGCTTGCTCCGTAACGCTAACTGCTTTTGACTCATTCAAACATGAGTTGAACGGTTCCTAAATCGTTTGAGAGATTTAAGGGGGGCGGTTACACCCCACTAAACCCCCATTATGAAGCAATTTAAGGGGGGCGGTTACACCCTTTTAATCCCTATAAATGGGGGGTTTTCACAGTAAAAGAGAGACTTTGGAATCTAGGGTAAGAAAATAGATTGGAGAGTTGAACACTTGAGGAGTGAATCAACTTGGGAGAGAGCTCGAGCTGCTTCAACACCGGTTCTTCTTCAGCTTGGCTTGGCTTGCAAACTCGAACAAAGTTACAAAACTCATTCTTTGAGTTATAAAACTCGTTAGAGTTATAAACTTGCTTTGCGAGTTCTTAAACTTGCCTTGCAAGTTCTTTTCGACGTGATTCCACGAGCAAGACGGTCAGATCGTCAACGGGATACAAGATTCAAGCTCCCACCGCTACCGTGAAGAACCCAGACTAAACAAAGGGAAGGGTCTCCGTTGATCTTTCTCTCTTTTGTAAATCGGGCAACCGATCGGGGAGCTCGTAATTTATTTCTTTTCAAAATCAGTGAGAGAGAGAGAGAGAATTACTTGTTGAGAGAATTGTATTTATTCTTTCTTTAAAGTTAATTAGAAGGAATAACATTTATTTTACAGTTTTCTCTCAAAATTTTCCTCGCGAACAGTCAGCCTGGACTCGACCGGAGTTACGCTTCTATCCCTTTCAACTGGGTATATATATGGGCCCATCGCCTACTAAAAAGAGGGCTCCTCCTAGATCACCATTGGGGCCCCCTCGGGGCCACATGTATGTAATTTCTGCTCATTTAGACTGAGAACTTATTTAGTTTATTGGTTTCTTCTCCACTCAAGCTTAAATACTGACTTGACCGTCGGAGGAATCACCGGAGAACCCAACTCCGGTCCTCTGACGTGCCTATTTTGTAGCTCTCTTATCTTAAGCAGGGGATCAGACATCTAAAGGAGATGAGGGGACCCTGCATGGTCCGTATCAACCTTAAGCCCCGTCGCTAATTTGAGATTATCCACTAATCTCACTGCTGAGTCTCAGGACATCAACGCCGGTGCCCACCGTGGGGCCTCTTCATCTCTTTTTACAAAAGAGTGGATGACCCCTTATGCTCAAACTTTGAGATAAGAAGCTGCCGTTGCGTAAGGTTCGCCATTCGATCTTCATCGACTCGGCCTACCTTAGCCAATAACCTTGGCGTCCTTTTCACGGCCCAAGGAACAAGACACATATGGCTTTCTCCAAGGTAATCAAATTAACTAACGATTACTCTCATATAAGAGATATTTTGTGCTATATACCCCTATGCAGTTTTTACCATTCGATCTTTATCGGCTCGGTTGACTCCGACCCAAAGACGTTGGTACCTATTCAGGGTAAAACCAAGGCACGTCATCAACTCGGTCGACTCTGATCCAAAGACCTTGGTTCCTATTCAGGGTAAAACCAAGGCACGTCATCGACAAAAAGACCTTGGCATCTTCTTAAGTCCAAGGTATGTGCCCCAAGACCTTGGTGTCATCACTAGTAAACCCAAGGCATGAAGCCGAGTCGTCCTGCTCGCCATAAAATACAGCCGAGTCGCCTTGACTCAAAAAAAAAACTTGTACTTAAGCAAAGCAGATTGCAAACTCTTAACACACAAGAACGCAATCTCAAAGGAACACAGTTCAAATTGACAAAATATTTTTTTATTCATATATTTCAAAATATTTACAGTACAAAAAGTGCTACAAATAAAGACAAAAAAAAGAGATACAAAAACCACTAAGGGGTCAGACTCAGAAGACGAGCAAGACAAAGAGATGCGGGCAGATCGGCACCAGAAGCAGGAGTCGGACTCGGAGGAGCAGCAACAGTGGAAGTCGGCAGAAGAGTCCACTGAACCTCAGCCTCGATCTCTTCACCTTCTCTCCCCTCGGGCGGACTCACCCAGCTATCATGAGCTGAGCCCTTGCCTGCTTCCTCGACCGACCCTTCGCCGTCCTCATCACCATCCCCGCCATCAAGCGCAAGCCCCCCTCCTTGCTTCTCAATCTCCTGAAGTGCATCAAGACAGGTGGCCACCCCCATAGGATAGTGGAAGCGGTCAGCGTCACTCCTGATCTCGGTTGGGAGCTATGCCTCGAGGTAGTCATAGCCCGCCTTGCAAGCCAGCGCCAACTCCATCTTTCCTAGAGTGCTATAGCAATAGCCTTCAAAAACCTCGAATCGATGGGCCTCATACTCTAGATGAGTGAGGCGGCCTTGTAGAGCCTGAATCTCGGCAAGGGATGATTCGCGCTGCCGCTCGGCCTCCAGCACAGCACGAGTGCTCTCCTCCCTGAGGTCCGTATGAGCTATCTGCTCCTCCTTCAACTCGACCCGCAGGCTCTGGGTAGCTAGACGATCCGATCGAGCCCGCTCCTGGGCGTTATTCCTCTCCCACTTCTCGACCACTACCTCCTCGGACATATATTTTTTTCTATCATTCCGTTCGAGGAGCTCGTGCTCGAGAAAGCCGAGGTCTTCCTTGAGCTTGCTGATCTAGACCGACTTCTTGCTATTCAAAGTCTTCAAGCCGTCGATCATCTTCTCCCGCATCTCTACCTCCCGATGCCATTTGTCGTCACTCCGTCTCCAGATGGCCAGCTCCTCCTCCTTGGCAGCTAATGACAGGAGAACTTTCTCCAGGTCAGCCTTCTGGGCCTCCAACTCTCCCTGAAGCTTAAGGAAAGAGGTTCAGACTCGCTCATAGCGACCGAATAGCTCCTGCTCCACCAAAGCTCCATGCATTATGTAGCCTTTAAGGCACTGGTGAAGGCCAACATCTGACATCTCCCCAAGGATCTCGTCGTCACGTTCAAGGTAGAATTGCTCGACTACTTAGGTTTGGGCGAGTCGCGATTCCAGAACCGACCCCCTCTTGTTTAGATGTCACCTGGGTTCATATCTAAACTCATAGGACGACTCTCTATCATAGCGGGGACTGACTCTAGAAGATCCAATCGGAAGCATTCTCAGCTATTCCCACTTCTCCGCCTTGAGCTCATCAATGCGGTGAGGAAACGGCCACCCGAACCCTCGAGTAGGAGGCACCCCTCAATGGCTGGCTCTTTCCCTTCCCGGTGGGTCGACTAGGCAAGTGTATCAGGGGTCGTCTCTCCCTCTCCTGGGACCTCAGCCTCGGCCATATGGATATCGATCACCCCTTCTCCAGCATGGGACCTAGCGTCAATGATGATGACTTTGGCTTCTTGAACCGGAATAGCAGCAATAGTAGTAGCCTCCTCCTCTGCCTGAGGAGATGGGATCTCCACCGGTGGCTAGCCTGGAGCATCCCCCTAAGCAGCAGTAGATGCACTCGCCTCATAGCAGCTTCAGCCATCTTTTTGGGGCCTCAGCTGCCCACTTTTCTTAACCTCTTCTTCTTCTCAGCCCTCTAAGCCTCTTCAGGGGCTAGGTCAGGGCGGAGGTACTTCTTCAATCTCATCAAAGGCCCTCCCCGAAGTCCGGAGGTGTGGAACTGCAGCCAGCCAGCTTCCTCTGAGCCTCCAGAAGCCAGCCGGCCCGAAGTTTCATCCTCCACAGTGGGAGGAATAGAAGAGACACCAACAACTCGCAGGATCGAGTTGTCGAAGAGGTCCTCAATTCGGCGAGAACCGGAGTATGCCTTGATCATCTCTAGTGCACGCCTCTCAGTGCTCAACAGCGGCCCTAGCTTCAGAGCCTCCTTCTTGATCTCGGGCCAGCTAGAGCAGCCCAAGTTAGAATCGTCCCCAGCCACCCAGACGAACCGCTCCTTCCAGTCCTTATAGGACTCAGGAGCATTAGCGACTATCTTGTTGCCCCCCAAGACTTGGAGGTAGAAGTGGGCCTCGTGCTGCCTCACCTTCACACAGACGAGGTGGCCGAGGATCCTCATGGTCGGGTCGACTCCTAACTAGTGGCAGATAACCACGAACCCCACCAGAGTAGCGATGGAGTTCGGCTTCATCTGCGACGGCGACACCCCCAGCTCCTTGAAGACTCGGCGGAGGAAGGGGTGCAGCGGCAGGTGCAACTCATACTCTAAGTGCTTAAGGTACACCGGAGTCAGATCATTACCATGGTCGAAGACCGCCTGTGATCTCGTCGGCACCGTCAGGGCAAATGCCCTGGGGATGTCATACTTGTCGTATAGCACCTCTAGCTGCGGAGACGGCTGATTGATCCGGGCCTCATTCCTAGCGATCAGAGTTGAAGAAGCCATTAGGTCAGAAGTTCGTCGGAGAAGAAACGTAGAGAAGATCAGAAATCTTTTGCAGTTAGAGAGTTTAAGAAATTTCGAGAACATCAATCTCTCCCATCTCGCAGCAACCGTACTTATAGGTAGGAGGGTCGACAGGCGGCAAGATCACGATGGTCAACTCAGTTCCTAATCGACGGCTGAGATCATTCCCAGAATATGAGGCGACCGCTCCAGAACTAAAATGCCCCTCGCTGTGATTAGCCCAAAATCTTCACATGAGAATTGTGGCGGTAGCAGTCAAGAATTATCCCCTGACGTCAGCAACATCCCATCGAAAAAGACTCTTCAGCACCCCTCATAAACGCACCTCGGGACCCAACTACCTACAATCCTATTTTACTCGGACTCGGCTACCCTGAGTCCAAGTGAAAGGGGCTAATGTTATGATAATAATTACACCAATTGTTAATCCTCCCTTTGGAATCGACACGTGTCCCAGGTCAACACTAATCAATAGAACAGCTCACCCCCTAGCCAGGGCGACTCGAGTCCCATAGGCACTTATCCCTTTTAGAGGAAGGCCGAGTCGAGACCAGCTCTCACTCGACCACATCATCCGAGCCGACCCCCCCTCATTTGCTGAAGGCCGGGTTGACAACTTGCGAGGCCGACAATAAAGGCGGTACTTATCGTCTCCCTCGCAGAGCCGAGTCGAAAGGCAGTTTGTCCTCGAAATCCTTGCCAATAGCTGTCCATCATCATCATTGTAAGTGCCACGAGTCCTCATGACTCACAACCCACCATACCTCCTCAATCACCATCACGTCAAGTCAGTGGCGACTCACCCTTCTCAATAGCCGACACCTGGAAGCTCTCTGAACGATTCAGCTGCCTGCTTGGACTCGGCCGGAGTTACGCTTCTACCCCTCTCAGCTGGGTATATATATGGGCTCATCGCCTACTGAAAAGAGGGCTCCTCCTAGATCACCTTCGGGCCCCCCTCGGGGCCACATGTATGTAATTTTTGCTCACTTAGACTGAGAACTTATTCAGTTCATTGGTTTCTTCTCCACTCAAGCTCAAATACTGACTTGACTGTCGGAGGAACCACCGAAGAACCCAACTTCGATCCTCTAACGTGCCCATTTTACAGCTCTCTTATCTTAAGAAGGGGATCGGATGTCTAAAGGAGATGAGGGGACCCCTGCATGGTCCGTATCGACCTTAAGCCCCGTCGCTGATTCGGGATTATCCACTAATCTCACGAGTCTCGGGACATTAATGTAATATATTAAATAATACAATATAACTTAATATTATATTATATTATGTAGCAATATAATATATTTTATGTTATTATTATATTTTATTAATATATTTAATTTATTATTATTTACTATTAATATAATATATATATAATGGTATTTACAATATATATAATTATTATACTATATTAATTATAATATTATAATTATTATTAATTAATTGTATTAAATATAGTATTGATATATTTGGAAAATAATGTTATAATGTAATATATTAAATAATATAATTTAATATTATATTATATTTGCAACAAATATATTATATTAATTATATTATTAATACACTATATTAGAGATTATATTAACACCCTTGAAACTCAAAACACAAACACTAAATTGAAACATATTTTTGGTGTTTTGAAATAAGTGTTGTGTTTTTAGTTTTGATGTTGCTGACTAACGAAAACACCATAGTTTCCAAACACATGGTGTTTTATTTTTGAAAAAAACACCATGGAAACACTAAAAACACTATGGTATCCAAACGCGACCTAAGATATCTAACATTAGAAAAGGGCCATAAAAACATGTAGATTAAAATAGCGGTTGACAATATTTCCCAATTAAAGAAGCTTAATAGCATCATCCTTAAGAATAAGACCAAGTTCAATTTACTTAAGACAACATGCTTCATTATTAAGCCTTCAGAGAAAATACTTCGTCCAAATCATTTCTTTTTGTTATGCTTTTTATTTGAAACATTAACAATTTCCTTTCTAGGACATGTAGCAATATTATGCCAAACACCCTTACATAATCCACAGTTGTTCATCCTCTTTATCAACTCCTTTACACCTTGAGTCCTCTTATTTTTCGGCCGTCCTTCTGTTTTTGAGATCCGAGGACAGTGCACAACACCCATATTGTAATTTTTAGCATTGCAAGCCAATCTAATTTCTTCTTCAGTGAGAACATCGACTTGAAAATTTTGTGACTCGCCCTCATTTTAACGATCCTTGTGCAAAAAAATGCTTAATATGTGTCGGCATAAGATACCCCAAAATACAAAATGCTTACGACTACACTTTGTTGTAGCACCATCCCAAAACACCCCATGCTTTCTATAACTTGTATCACCATAATATAATGCAAGATAAATATGTTACTCTCATCATGAATAACTGAATATATTGCGGCTCTTGCAAACTCATCTTGAAACTTTTTGAATGAAAAGAGTGTGAAAATACCACGAGCTTGCTCTTGTAAAGACGACATTGTTGTTAAAAGAGGAGCCATGATATTTCTCCAACATTGTATCATGTTCTTGTGTTTGTTCAATATGCTTAATTGCTAAAGCAACCTAAAAATTAATTTTACATATAAACTATAAGAATTTTATCATAACAATATAAGTAAAAATTAATTAACTTCTCTAGTAACTAACTTGTTTGAAAAAAATTTGTCAAGCTTGTGTGTGAATCAGTAGATCTCTTCACAAATGCATTAATACTTTCTGATCTTCCAGTTGTAGTCATACCTCCAAAGAAATAACCATGAATATAAGCCGGTACCCAAATTTTTTTTTGCTTTGATACAATCCTTTGATATGCTTGTTGTTATCCAAATTGTACTTGGCAATCACTTGAGGCCATTGACATTTAAATTCTATAGGCATTTCTAGTTTATATAAATTGTAAAACTCAGTACACCATTGCGAATACTGACCTCGAAGAATAGCATTGAACCAATTGTTAATTTTTGAAGTAATGTGCCATATACAGAAACTATGTTTTGTAAATGACATTTCTTTTGAAATAGCTTCGGTCATCCATGGATCTTGATTAGTCAAAATTGTATTAGGTGGCTTCTTCACTAAATCTACAAAAGTACTCTATAAAACATGCAATAAATGCACTTTAATTAACCATAATTGATATATTCTTAAAGATTTCAAAATATCTCAATTACCTTTCAATGAACTCACAGTTTTTGCATCATAAATGGACAACTATTGAAGTAAATATATAAATTACAAGTCATGATGTCTCTTTAGGACAAAACAAAAAGTAAAAGTGAATATTTGTTGTATGAGCGGAGAGGGGAACTGTTAGTGATACTTTTGGGACAAGCTAATCAAATTGTGCAAACTATGCACTAAATCATATAAAGAGGTAAATGTCAGGCAATACTTAAACACACCAATTTTATCAGAGAAAATACAATGAAAAGGCAAAATACAAACCTCCTTCGAAAGTCAAATAAATTGGATGCGGGCTTCACCTTAGATATTAACGGTATACATGAAGAACAAAGCACTTAACTAGACAAGGCATAGAATTTAGTAGAAAGATAAGTTTAACTATTCAGTAAAAACATAGGCATTGTTAGCATGTATGATATAATGAAAATCTAGCTAGGTAATGTCATTCTAGTTAGGTGATACTAATGTCTCAATAAAAGCTACCTATAACAAATAACACAGACGCGACCACCATTTACTTAGAGATTTTATAATTGTTGCAGCGGGGGGCTTCACAGACACAAAAGAGGTCTATACAAAGTGGATAATAACACAACACTGATAAACACAGTGAAGACAAAGAGAACAGCACACAAGGATTTAACGTGATTCGGTCAGTATGACCTACGTCCACGGGCGAGAACAGCAGAGAAATTCACTAATCAAAAGAGAAGGTTACAAATGGGGGAACCACTCAAATATCTCCCCAAACTCTCAAAGAGGATAACACTAAAAGAAAAACTCTCAAATTTTATTTTATTTTCTTCTCTACCTCTCTTATTTCTCTCTTTCTTATTTCTCTCCCTCTTTTCTCTCTGTCCGAGTGATGATCTTTTTTCATCTATTAAACACTCACTTTTATAGGCATACACCCATGTGTGAAAGGGACACGAAAGTTGGTGGAATAGAGGAGCTAAAGAGTAGGGAGGTAAGTGACACAGGAATGGTTGGCAGCTTTGAATTCAAAGTTACAAAACAACAAATCTCCACCTTGACTTTGAATATAAAGATCTTCTCTTCACTCTTGCTGTCTCGCCATAAGCCCCTTACGGGCTTAACCTCCGCTTCGTTGAATTCCAAGCAATTCGAGACAATGCTCGAACTTGCGCGAAGGTACGGGCTTCGTCATCATATCTGCTGGATTATCTGCAGTACCAATTTTTTCAATCTTGATGACTTTAATTTCTCTAATAAAATGATACCTGACATCTATATGTTTGGTTCGTTCATGATGCATCTGATGCTTCGTCAAATGTATGGCACTCTGGCTATCACAAAACACCGTAGTAATACCTTGGTGTACGCCGAGATCTTCAACCAAATCTCTCAACCAAATAGCTTCCTTCACTGCTTCTGTCACTGCCATATACTCTGCCTCTGTGGTAGACAAAGCAACTGTCGACTGTAAAGTCGCCTTCCAACTAATGGCACTACCTGAAAGAGTGAATACATAACCTGTCAGAGATCGTCTCTTATCCAAATCACCCGCATAATCTGAATCAGAATAGCCAAGTATTCTGCAATCTGAATATGTGTTCCTGCCAAAATATAAACCAATATTAGCAGATCCTCTCAAATATCTAGGTACCCATTTCACAGCCTGCTAATGGACTTTTCCAGGCTTATCCATATACCGACTCACAACACTGACTGCATGTGAAATATCTGGACGGGTGCAGATCATAGCATACATAATGCTTCCAACTGCACTAGCATAAGGAACACAAGACATGTACTGTGCCTCCTCTTCCGTCTGAGGTGATAAATCTGCTGAAAGACGAAAATGAGCAGCAAGTGGAGTCTTCACAGGCTTGGCATCAAACATGCCAAATCTCTCCAACACCTTCTTGATGTACTTCTCCTGAGATAGGAATAAACTTCCTTCTTGCCTGTTTCTGTGGATCTCCATCCCTAAAATCTTCTTTGCTGCTCCCAAGTCCTTCATCTCAAACTCATGTTTAAGTTGAGATTTCAATTCGTTGATTTCTGACATATCTTTAGTTACAATCAACATGTCATCAACATACAAAAGTAAATATACAAAAGAACCATCATTGAGCTTTTTATGATAAACACAACTATCATATTTACTCTTAGAGTAACCATGCTCAAACATGAAAGTATCAAATCTCAAATACCACTGTCTCGGAGACTGTTTCAACCCATAAAGAGATTTCTTCAACCTGCATATGTGATCTTCTTTATCTTCAACAACGTATCCCTCTGGTTGATGCATGAAGATCTGCTCCTCAAGCTCGCCATGTAGAAACACCGTCTTCACATCAAGTTGCTCAAATTCTAAATTAAAATGAGCAACCATGGCAAGCAACACACGAATTGAGGTGTGTTTTACAATTGGAGAGAATACTTCATTGAAGTCCACACCCTCGGTTTGAATGTAGCCTTTAGCTACCAAGCGTGCCTTGTATCTTGCAGAATCTGTATCTGGAGCTCCTTCTTTCTTCTTGAAGACCCATTTACAGCCAATAATTTTCTGTCCCCTTGGTGGCTTCACTAACTCCCATGTTTGGTTCTTGTGAAGAGACTCCATCTCTTCGGTCATCGCAACAGTCCAATCTGCAGCCTCACTGCCACTAATAGCCTCCTTGTAGGTAGAAGGCTCTGGAATCTCAATCGATTCTGCTATACTCAAAGCGTAAGCAAGCATATCTGCATATCGCTGAGGAGGTTGGATCTGCCTCTTTGTTCTCCCGGTGACAATATTGTACTGCTGCTCTTGTGGTGTATCAGCATCTGAAGTTGAACCTTTCGCAGTATCAACTGGTTCAACATGAGCGCCCTCAGGCACTCCCTTTGAAGCTGAGCTCTCTAGCTCCACCTGCTTGCTAGACTCCTTCTTAGTACCTGTGGTATCAATAACAAATTCCTTTCTTGGGTGAAGCATGGATTTCTCATCAAAAGTAACATCCCTACTAATAATAAACTTAGGTGATTTAGGATCAGAACACCATAATCTATATCCCTTCACCCCAGTAGCATATCCTAGAAAGATAGCTTTCTTTACTCTGGGTTCAAGCTTACCATCATTAACATGAAAATAAGCAGAGCAACCAAATACTCTTAAATGAGAGTAATTAGCAGGGGCACCAGACCATACCTCTTCTGGAGTCTTAAAATCAATTGCTGTAGAAGGAGATCTGTTTATCAATTAGCAAGCTGTATTGACTGCCTCGGCCCAAAAGCCTTTTGACAAATCGGCATTAGAGAGCATGCACCGAGCTCTCTCTAAAAGTGTTCTGTTCATCCTTTCTGCAACTCCATTTTGCTGTGGTGTATGCCGAACTGTACGATGATGCACAATACCTTCATTCTTGCAGAACTGGTCAAACTCTGTGGAACAAAACTCCATCCCATTGTCGGTTCTGAGGCGCTTCACTTTCTTTCCTATTTGCTTTTCAATCATAACCTTCTATTGCTTGAAGGTTACAAACACATCACTCTTATGCTTTAAAGGATATACCCAAACTTTTCTGGAATAATCATCAATCAATGTTAGCATAAAACGAGCTCCACCTTTCGATGGAACTTGAGAGGGACCCCAAACATCTGAATGGATATAATCTAAAGTACCCTTGGTTCTGTGGACACCGGTACTAAAGGAGACTCTATGGTGTTTGTCGAAAACACAATGCTCACAAAAGTCTAGTTTGCTAGTTTTCTGACCACAAAGCAGACCTTGTTTGCTTAATACATCTAGTCCTCTCTCACTCATATGCCCTAACCGCATATGTCACAAACGTGTAGTGTCTGAATCTGAATCCTCTGAGGATGACACTGCTGCAGCACCTGTCACTGTGCTGCCTTTAAGGATATAGAGGGTATTTATCTTCTTTCCTTTCATTACAACAAGAGAGCCTTTACTAACTCTCAAAACTCCACCTTCAGCCGAAAATTTAAAACCATTTGAGTCAAGGGTGCCTAAAGAAATGAGGTTCTTCTTTAACTCTGGTATATGTCCAACATTACTCAATGTTCTAATAATACCATCATGTGTTCTAATCTTAATTGACCCGATACCAACAGTCTTGCAAGGCATATTATTTCCCAACAAAACATTTCCACCATTAATAGACTGATATGTGACAAACCAATCCCTATGCGGACACATATGGTAGGAACAACCCGAATCAAGAACCCACTCATCTTGTGAATGAGTATTAACACTAACTGAAAGAACATCATGTGAACTAGAAGACTCTTCAGTTACAGTGGCAACTGAAGGTTTCACCTCCCAAGACTTCGACTGTGAATTATCCTTTGCTTTGAGCGCTGGACAATTAGGTTTTATATACCCAAACTTGTGACAGTAATAACATTCAATATTTTTTCTTGGCCTTGATTTTGATCTAGACATGTTTCTAGATTTACCTCTACCACCAACACCCTTTTCAGGATGACCACGAGCGAACAAGCCTTCAGCTTGATCCTCACCTCCTACGACAGACGCTTTCTGCCTTAACTCTTTTGAATGTAAGGCTGATTTGACATCCTCTAAAGAAAGTGTATCTCTACCGTATAACATGCTATTAACAAAATTCTCATAGAAAGGAGGTAATGAACATAACAAGATAAGGGCTTGATCTTCTTCATCGATTTTGACAACAATATTCTTTAAATCCATAAGAATAGTATTAAGTTCATCTAAGTGGTCTTTTATTTGCATACCTTCCTTCATGCGAAGGGTGAAGAGGTGTTGCTTCAAGTAGAGCTTATTCATTAGAGATTTCGTCATGTACAAGCTCTCTAACTTGAGCCATAGACCGGCGGCAGTATCTTCATCGGCAACCTCCCGCAGGACCTCGTCCGCCAAACAGAGCTATATAGCACTATGCGCCTTCATCTCCAGCTCTTCTTTCTCATCATCGGGCATGGATTCCGGCAACTTGTCCTTTCCGGACAAGACTTTGAACAGTCCTTGTTGTACTATGAGAGCCCTCATTTTTACTCTCCACAAACTGAAGCTGTTTTTCCCATCGAATTTTTCCACTTTGTATTTTGCAGAAGACATCTTGAAGCCCACTAGAACAGTAACTATACTCGTGAACGGTAACCGTATTTATGAACAGTACCTTACTCGTGAATAGTACCGTATGCGTGAACAGTACCGTACTTATGAATAGTGCCGTACACGTGAACAGTATTTTAGCTCTGATACCAGTTTGTTGCGGCGGGGGGCTTCACAGACACAAAAGATGTCTATACAAAGTGGATAATAACACAACACTGATAAACACAGTGAAGACAAAGAGAACAACACACAAGGATTTAACGTGGTTCGGTCAGTATGACCTACGTCCACGGGCGAGAACAGCAGAGAAATTCACTAATCAAAAGAGAAGGTTACAAATGGGGGAACCACTCAAATATCTCCCCAAACTCTCAAAGAGGATAACACTAAAAGAATAACTCTCAAATTTTATTTTCTTTTCTTCTCTACCTCTCTTATTTCTCTCTTTCTTATTTCTCTCCCTCTTTTCTCTCTGTCCGAGTGATGATATTTTTTCATCTATTAAACACTCGCTTTTATAGGCATACATCCATGTGTGAAAGAGACACGAAAGTTGGTGGAATAGAGGGGCTAAAGAGTAGGGAGGTAAGTGACACAGGAATGGTTGGCAGCTTTGAATTCAAAGTCACAAAACAACAATAATGAATTCATAAGTAAAAAATTTTAAAATAGTAACTTCATTAGCTATTGAAAAGCACCTATTTTTTCATTTCTTAGAAGTGCACATCTGAAAAGTATTATCTTCCCATGATTGCTGACACCCCTAAATATGCCAAATGGCATTTCACAAGCATTCACCTTATAAGTTGTGTCGAAAAGAATAGCATCTCAAAATCTTTGATATCAATCAAAGCAAAAAGTAGAACACCAAAAGAAATGTTTGAACTTTCTTTCTTCATTCATTGTATATATGCATAATGACAGTTAGAGTTTTCTCTTTTTGCATTTTTACAATATCGTAGAAGATCCATGACGTTATTTTTTGTAAATTGCCTTCTAGTTTTCACTAAAAGATTTTGGATAGCCCTTTCAAGAAAAGAAAGATAAACCATATTTTACATTTTTCTCTAGCTCCAAGACTCGCGTCATTTGTCTAACGGAAACACCAGCCTCGTTTAGTAAGAAAATTCATTGTTCGTCTTCTTTGGAGATCATTCAATTTTCGGGTAAGAACCTTACTTTTGTTGGCTCAACAATTCATGATTATGCTCATCAACAAAAGTAGTAACTTGCCCCTCGCTAAGAAATATATCATGATTTTTTTCGCAATTTAATACGCATATGAGCCGTACACCCACACTTTGAAGACTCTCTGTCTTTGCTCTTTTGATGGGTCAATAATTTTTTATGAAGCTCTACCTTCACGGTGACAATATAAGTCACATTTTCTCACTGTTCCATTTTTTACTAATTGAAAATCCGTGATGTTTGTATAATTCTTATAAAAGACAACTGCTTCCTCTTCACTTAGAAAACATTGACCAATAAAAGGAATACAATCAACTAGCTCCTTAGTTCCATTTTCCTCCACAACACACATTGAATCTCTTATTGCATCAATTTCTTCTACGAGTTCATCTTTTTTCCACTAGAATCAATAGGAAACTCATTTAAATCAAAATTTCTAGTGTTTACGTTGTCCATTTTTCTGCTCAAAAGTAAATAAACAAAACAATTCAAGCTACTGTTCGTTGTATATAGAAAAAGTTAAAGAAAAATTCAATATTTAGTGAGTATCATATTTAGCTTTCAATTGTTATTTCCATTGATTGAGCTCTATTTGCATTTTACCTTATAAAACATATTACTGTAGAAGTGTAAAAGAAAGGTGAAAGGGTTCTTGATTTATCATTTCAAATTTATCCAAGACATATCCCTCTTTTATACATAAAGAGAAATTGGTGAAATTCTTAAAAGCATAGGAAATTAACATGTGTCATATTATAAAGACTCTAGAAATTGACATGTGTCACATCATAAAGATCCACATGTCTCTTTATCCTATCGTAAGATGATGAAGATTTACATGGACACCTAATTTTATATTAACCTAAGAATTCTCCTCAAATTAAAACTATCCATAATTAGGAAATTATAATAATCAAATATTTTTAATCCTTATAAGATTATAACTATCCATAATTTAAAAAATCTCATAATTATATATTTAAATATAAAAATTAAAGAAAAATATATCCATGTGCTCATTCGGCAAGTGACTTTTTTTTCTCTTTTAATCTCTTAGAATATTATAAATAAAGAGGAATAATGTAAAGGAGAGATTAGTGGTTAAACTATTTAATTTTGAATTTCAAATTTTGAAATAAAAGTCATCCACCCCTTATTTTAAATTTCTCTTAAGTTTCAAACTATTTTAAGAAAAGTTCAAATTCAGTTATCTAATATTCAATAATCGGTATGCTATAAGTCATTGGTATAAGCTATTTGTATGCTTATATCCATAAAAATATAGAGTATATACATAAAAATAAAAAAGAGAATCGGGAGTTCAAAAAAATTACATTCAATTCAATTTAGAAGTATATACATATGACTAAAAAAGGTCTAGAGACTAAACATCATATATATATATATATATATATATATATATATATATATATATATATATATATATATATATATATATATATATATATTTCAGACTTCTACCCTTCTAAACTAATGATATGGGTTTAGTTTTCACTACCCACTCTATATTATTTATTCTATATGTAAAACTCACTCAAGGACGGACAAAATATTTATATGTAATCTTAAAGCTAATTAATATCCCAATGCACACCACATATTATGTTACATAAACTACTAGCAACCTTTGCCTAACCCCAACACCATACATTTTTGAGGAGAATGAAAATACTCCAGATTAAATAATATGAAGTGTTAAAATTTTGACTTGATTGGGGTGCGCCAGGCCCATGCAATAGTGCAATGTATGGGCAACGCTCAAGGGCCCAAGTAGCAAGCTCCTATAATAGCCCTTCCCAACTTAACATATTAATTTAATATCACAATATATCAGATATTAAACT
Organism: Asparagus setaceus; assembly: GCA_012295165.1. Lineage (NCBI taxonomy): Eukaryota > Viridiplantae > Streptophyta > Magnoliopsida > Asparagales > Asparagaceae > Asparagus > Asparagus setaceus. Next base: position 51,901,803 of record CM022706.1, on the reverse strand, counting down.
GATGATAACAGAGACTATACTTTAATCTTAGCCCATAGACGTGTTTTATTTTCGTAAGCAAAGCTTCCAGATTCTAACACAGTCGATCGATGTGGGATTAATCCTAATCCTAGTACGTCTCTCCTAATATTGTAACTAGTTTTAGATAAGAATCCAACACCAAATACATAGTCATCCAATCTCATAAGTCAGGCATTTGAGTTATCATACAATAGAACTGTTGCATGTTAATAAATTGATTGAATAGACTCATTTCTACTATTTTCAATCAATTAATGAAAGGCCAATAATACTTTCAAACCCAATGGAATTATTGCATAATAAAACTGTAAATTTATTATGCAAAACACCAGTTAATACTTTCAAACGCAAAGCAAGAGGTCAAAGACGTTAATGGTAAATGAATACTTTAACTGAGGGACAATTGTTAGACCTTCAAGATGTATCATCATCGAACCTGGGTTTAGATAACAAAAACCATTATGTACTTCACACATATATAGTGATACAAATATTAAGCGCATGCTCGCACGGATTGTTTTGATTCATTTTATTTATATATGTTGGTTGCAACGCCTTTCGAATACGTTAAGCATTCCTGGTGTAATGAGAGAGATAATTGATTATATTTCTTTAGTTTATATATGTTGGTTTATCGCCCTTTGAATATGTTAAACTACCCTAGTGTAATAAGAGAGATGATTGGTTATATTTCTTTATAAACTATAACTTACAGAATATTTTTAATTAATACATTAAATGCTTATGAAGAAAGAGATGATGAATACATCTTTTGCTATGTGATGAGAAGAAGAGATTATATTTTTTATCGGTTAAAGTTGATAGTTTGAGTGGTAGCGTTTTCCTTAGATAAATTAAAATCTTCAATTTGAAATTCAAAATTAGATAGCTTAACCATCAATCTCTTCTTTACAAATCTAACTAAAAACTTACGATTTCAGAAACTAAAAAACGACTGGGATTACAAGGTCCCAAGATTTTAGTCAATGCTCATGTTTTTGTTTGCCCGACATTAGGACACGAATGGGATTAGAACTTTTCTATAATCTCCAAAATGGATAGTAGGAAGTTTCACTATCCCCTAGTATTAAGGACATAAGACTTTCCATGACCATTATACTCTCATACCTCACACATTCTCCACACCAATGTATTATAATATTATAATATAATATGTCAAATTCAGGAGTCATTTGTAACTTTAGAATTATTTGGAGTGTTGTTTGTAAAGTTTTGAGAGTTGTTTGTAATTTCTGAAACTTTCAAAGGGGTGGTTATAAAGTTTTCAGGAGGTTGTTTTGTTAAATTTTCATGGGGTTTTTTGTAGTTTACAAAACTTTCAGAGGTTTTTTTGTTAAATTCTTTGGGGGTGTTTGTAATTTTGGAAACTTTCAAGGGGTTGTTAGTAAAAAATTTTAAGGAGTTTTTGAGCATGATGTTTGTTACTTTAGCAACGTTTATGGGGCTAATTTGTAAAATTTTAGTTAATTTGTTTGTATATTTTTAAGGGAATATTTATAATTTTCAAAACTTTTAAGATCTTGTTTGTAAAATTTTCAAGGGTTTATTTGTAGAACATTAGTGGGCTGTTCACAATTTTTTGATTTTCTAGGAATTTTTGTAATTTATGGATTTTAAAGGGTTAGTTTATAATTTTCTAAATTTTAGGTGCTATTTGTAATTCTCAAATTTCTCAAGGGTTTATTTATCTTTGAATTTTTAGGGGTTATTTGCAAAGTTCATGTTGTTATTTGTAATTTTAAATTTTTGTGGGTATTCATAATTTTTTAAAATTTTCAAGGGGCTCCTTTGTATATAAAGATATATTGGTGAAATTCCTAAAGGCAGAGAAAATTGACATGTGTCATATTATAAAGACACAATAAATTGACATGTGTCATATCATAAGTATCCACATATCTCTTTATCCCATCGAGAAGATGACATATAGATACTTAATTTTATATTAACCTAAGAATTATCATTAAATTAAAACTATCCATAATTAGGAAATTATAATAGTCAAATATTTTGTAATCCTTATAATATTATAACTATCCATAATTAAAAATCTCATAATTTTATATTTAAATATAGAAATTAAAGAAAAACTCATGTAAAGAGCCTCTATACATAAAATCATGGATTAATTTTAGAAACCTCCTTCAACCATTTTAATTTGAGAAATCCCCTCAAGTTAGATCATACTATAGATAACCTCCCTCAACTATGAAAATTTGAGATAACCACTTGAACTTTCCTCACTTAACCCCATCAAATAGAGGGTGTGTCTTAGAAAACCCCCTCAACTATTTTAATTTGAAAAACCCCCTCAAATTTTGGTTCACCCATGTCTCTCTTTAAAATATTAATGGAACACAAGACACCATACAAAAAATATATCATGTAAAGATTTATAAAATTAAAACTTTCCTATTATAAAAATATTCCCCAATCCAGAAAAAATAAATTATTACACAAATTACCCAAAATATTATCTTGAATTCTCCTTGCTTTGTCTAATATTTTCTAATAATTATATTGAAATTCTAATGGGTTCTTACGATTATTCCGAATAAATATTTAGATTCTTAAGATATTTTATGGATATTTTAAAACCATACATACTTTTAAATTAAGTTGAAACTCTAATATAAGCATTACAAGAATGAGATCTAAGTGAAATTGTTTTTAGATTAAATCAATATGTGAAGGCCTTATATCTCATCTAACTGCAATGTTTTATTTGATTGCTTCATGTTGCTCGATTTAACTCAATATACTCTTTAGTTCATACAAAATCTCAAAAGTTTTATAATAAAATATCAATATAATATGACCTTGCAAGTTAGCAAAATCTCTACAGTTCGGCATTGAAGAGATATTTTTGGTCTTTGTGATAACATGTAGCATAAATTTTTTATATCCTTTTTATTTTTTTAAAATATTATAAGAAAGGAGAGATATTACAAAGGAGAGTTAGAAGGTCATACTATCTATTTTTACTTTAAAATTTTAAAATAAAAATATCTGCAAGCTCATTGACAAGTGACTTCTCTTTTCTCTTTTATCTTAGAATATGTTAAATAAATAAGAATTGTAAAGGAGAGGTTGGTAGTCAAACTAACTCTAAATTTCAAATTTTGAAATAAAAATCATCCACCAGCTTATTTTGAATTTCTTTTAAATTTTAAACTATTTGAAGACAAAGCTCCAATTTAGATTATCTAATTCTCAATATTCCATATGTTATAAGTCATTGGTATAAGCCATTTGTATCCTCATATTCATAAAAATGGAGTAAATATACAAAATAGAAAAGAGAATCAACAGTTCAAAAAAATTCTGTTTCAATTTAGAAGCATATGCATATGACTAAAGGAGAAACCTCTAGAGGCCAACCATTAAATTAAAAAAAAAAAATCAGACTTCTACCCTTTCAAGCTAATGATGCAGATTCAGTTTCCGCTACCCGCTCCATATTACTTAGTCTTCATATAAGACTCACCCATGAGAGCACAGACAAAATACTTAATAAAGAAGTGATAATTGATTATCTTTACTAGTCTCGTTTATCCCACAACTTTTAAGGTAGTAGGTGGTTAAATATTAATGCTAAACGGGCATTGGTTAACAGATGCCTAAAAAACCAGACAATATTATTTTTTCTCTATGCATCCAAAAATATCACATCACACAGGGTGTTCTAAAGTAAAACTTTTAGAGACAATTAGGATACTTAAGTGAGGTCATTTAAGTGCAATTTAGCCCAAGATTTAGAGTTTTGAACTTATGATAGAGAATTGGAGAAATCTTTAGTAATAAAATCATAAATTTATAAGCAGGGATGAACATAGTACAAATCTATACTGTTTTTTTACAGCCACAAACAAATTTTTTTCCTTTGACAATTTCCGTAAAAAAGACCTCACATTTGTTAGTGATAGTACAGAATAAAATTTGTAGTATAATTAACATTATTCAACAAATAAAGGACTCTATCAGAGCAACCGAGATTACAAAATATAAATTACAAAAAATAAAATTTCAAGGTAGCATTTTCTCAATCATTACAAAGGAAGCGCTCACAAAACCAAACACACCCCCAAAATAATTGCTACAAGCAAACCACGCAAGCTCTCAGCTGCTTCCTGTTTGTAAGCTCTCTTCAGGGACAATACTAGTTTTACTCACAATTCCCTTCCCAAAATAGTCAGCAATCACAGAAAACCCATCTTTAGAACTCTTCACTTGCTTAAAAAACTGATCCTGGTCTTTTGCATTAACCTCAAGGTTTCTTTTGGTCTCTAAGACCAATCTATATTCAGGTGCACATTCAGGACATTCTTTCTCGTTGTCACCTAGGCATCGGAGGTGGAACGAGTGCATGCACATGAAATGCACTGCAGGAAGATCGAGAGTGAAAGTGCACGCTGTGCACTTGCTCAGCTGGAATATCTTTGCATTGCTTTTGAGCTCGTGTATTTCCTTCCTCATTGAAGCCGTGTCTTCCTGCATTATAGAAACAAGAACTAGATTAAGTCAACAAGATTTGATTTTATAACTGCATAAAAAATATGGTTATTTGCGGATACACCCCCTGTAGTATCGCCAAATTGCGACTAGACACCCCCCAGTTCCATTGGTGTGGATAGACCCCTTGTACTATTCGCTCACATCAGATAGACCCCGTGTGATAAAAAAAATCAGTCGGGTGGTCTCCCGCAATTGGGCTATAGTACGGGGGTCTATCCACAATTAACCCAAAAAAGAAATGACTGCATGCAGCTCCAACTACCGTTGGAACTATATAATATTGCGACGATTGCAACTCCTTACTACTTCTAAACAAACACTCCCTTGCGTTTTGGGAATTTGTTGTTTTTGGATTAGCAGACAAATTGATTGGAGGTTCAACTAATAGCATTGACGAATGACAACACACATGACCTGTATTGCCTTTCTCTACACAACAGTACTTATCTTGTGCAATAAACCAAACAGATATTTTCCTTTTTGGGTTATTTGCTCTTAAATAGCCCAAAGTTTACCTCTTTTTCTATCTTTGATACTCCAGAGTTTTGTTTTGCCCACCAAAAATACTCCAAAGTTCTACAAAATTGAACTTTGAACCCCAAATTTTTTCTTTTCCCAAAAAATACCTCTAAGTTAAACTTAATTTCGATACCCCAAACTTAAACTTTTTTCTTAAAATTTTATTAGTTTGGGATATCAAATTTAAAATTTGTTAAATTTTGGGGTAATGAAGTTAAGTTTTGTTGAGCATTAGAGTATTTTCTGGGGGAAAAAATACTTTGGGGTATCAAAGTAGAAATGAGATAAAGTTTGGGGCAACTTTTTTTGGTGGTTTAAGTTCGAAATCCCTTTTTGCAAGAAAAAAAGTTCAAAAACCCTTTATGCTCCAATTGCATGAGTTGAACTACATGCAGTTAGAACTACATGGTAGCTCCAACTACATTACAAGCAGTATCTCGCAAACGGAGGAAGAATAAGCATGCTAAATACATGGGATCCTTGAAGCACTAGAATCATTGTGTACGCTAATGAAATATCAAAGAATTTATGACTTGAGTTGATACAATATTTGGTTTACTGAAGTTTTGTGTAATGCGACAAAGAGACATAGTTTTCAAGTATTCCTGTGATTATGAGTTAGATATTCTAGCAAATGAAAATCTACTCTGATTCACTGATACCTGCCCATCAAGCATGAACAATTTATGTCATAATCTAAATTCAACAAATAAGGATAAAACAACACTGGTAAGTACTAAGTACAAAATACATGTAAACAGTGAGGCACTATATTCGTGTAAAATATATTCCATGACAGAGTAATCCAGACAAAAACATAAAAGAAGCAGTGAGGTTACATACACATTGCAAAAGATGAAAGAAGAATAACCAAATACAGATGACCAGTTCATAAATGCTAATAATAAGGCAAAGAGGACATGTCAAGTGACTATTTTTTGACGGCGGAAGCCCAATGGAAAGTGAAAACTAGAAACTGAAAAGGAAAAAACAGTAGTTTATGCACAATATGCAGTCTTTTAAGCCTCTGCAATGAAAGGAAGGTACCAACATGTATAACGCTTAATTCACTTCCAAGCCAAGTGAAGAAGAAATAAGGTAATATCAAAGGGGTAGAAGATGCAAGGACAAAAAAGTTCATAGGTCTTTGTTAAGGCAAGGCAACCACCAAACATATTTTCATAATATAGGGTTTCAATGCAGAGCAAGAAACAGAAAAGAAAAGGGTAAGGGACAGAATGATGCCAATGGAAAGTAGGGGGCAAACTGACAAGAGAAAATATGTTTGCACGGAATGATGCCAATAGAAAATGGAGGCAAAGTGACAAGAGGATAGATGGCTGCACAGAGCCGAGAAAAGAAAGCAAGGAGGCATAAGTGTACATATAATACAAAGAAATAGAATTGATTGCAACTTATTTCTTAAACAATGACTTATGACATGAGTTATTTATCATTGATTGTCTGATTTCTTTTGGAAAAATATAATCCCTCCTGCAGAGTAGTTTCTTTGTCCTTCTCTAGGGTTAAGTAATTATCTGCCTATATTAGTAACTACAGTAAGTATAGGACACTTTCCCGCTATTAATGACTGATACTTTTCAAACAGGTCAAATGAACAAAAATGACAGGTACATACCATAAGATAATCCCTTTCCCCTTTCAAATTATCTATCATCCCTCCGACATCCACTTTTACTGTATAATTTATAGAAGTAAAAATTACATGTACTAGTTGCCTGCGTTACCAAATTACTGTCTGCCACTTTAATGTTCCACCACCTAACATTCTGATTAGGTAAGAAGCACCATGTGCACGAGTGTAGCGGAAATGTGGATGTTATGATGATTTTGTGAATATAAATTATATGATATGATTAGGATAAGAGATGAGTGCAATTTTTTGGAGGTTAGAGGTTGTTACTATTGATTAAAAAATAAAAAAATAAAAAAGTAATGAGAGGAAGAAGAAAATGAAACATGAGAAAAGAGATAGAAACAGAACACTCTCAAGATACCAACCTGGTATTTCTCAATAGACCTCCGGTCATCTTCAATCAGCTTAGATTCTTGTTCAAGCTTCCTAGCAATATAGTCCTTTACAACTGACAGTGTCAGGCACGGGTTCTTAGCTAGTGTCTGAAGAACAACTATTGGAGGCAATACATCATCCCTTTCAATGTAAGTCAAAATCTCCTTCACTTCTTTCGAACAATCTTCTCCAAGCTCACCAAAATACTTCAGCAGATCAGCGAAAAGTGATGGATCACCCCCTTGAGTAGAATCTCCAAGCTTCTTGCAGCATTGTATCAATCCTTCATGGTCGTGGGCTTGCATGTAGCAAGCAATTACTTCTTTGTAAAGTTTCATCTTCTCATAAAGAAACAATAACCCATCTTTGAATGCATTCATTTCACAAAGAATAATGGCAAGATCAAGATCATATAAAGGATGCTCCATATCAGATGTCCATGCACTTTTAAGCAAAGCCAATCCTTTCTGAAATCTTTCTTGTCGATCCCTTTCTTTCTCATTGTCCTGACTTTCAACACCTGACTTTTTCTTGCTCTCTTTCATCGACCCATTATTCATTTCTCTAGAGCTATCAACATAAGCATCATGACTATCAACACCATTTTCTTGTGAAATTGATGGAAAGCTTAAGTCATTTGATAGGTATAGCTCCAAAAGAGTATTATGAATTTCTAACTGAGCAGGTGAATCTTTCACCCGGTTGACATAATTTTCAAGAAAAAACATAAGAGATTGAGGGCTATGTACAAAAATATTGATAAAATCCATTGGAGAAGGTAGCAAGGATAAGTAAGTGCCATTTGACGTTGTCCTGTTTGATTCTATAGTATCAGTGCAAAGTTTCATAAGTATCTCAATGGTTTCAATAGGCTTGTGTTCTATAAGAATTTTGCCGTAGTCTTTTATGGTGACACCAGCTTGGCTTGGTTCCAGGCTCGAAATATATTGCAGTGCTTCTTGATACCTACCTAGGTCTTCAAGCAAAATCTTTAAGTACCATTCATGTTTCTCAGCTTTCTTTGCAACATACATCGCATGCTCATGATACCCAGCAGTTCGGCAGACTCTAATAGCTGTTTCCACATCAAACTTGTGTTCACTGACTTCATCTTCACCTTTAATGAACTTATTTAGCTTTTCTACATGTTTTAATTTTGTATAACAGTTCAAAAGAAGAGTCGTGTGATCTTTGGAAGCCTGCCCTCTTTCATGCAATTCTTCAAGGTAATTGGTGAGGTCATCTATTCTCTGTGTATCTAAAAATTTTTGGATGACATATGAAGGTTCTAAATAACCAATGGTGTGGATATACTGAGACATAGCTCCTTTATAATCTTGTTGCCCATATAAATGATCCCCATATTTACGTAGAACTTCAGCAGTGGCTGCAGCATCTGCTTGCTGACTCTGTACAAGATTGACAGCAGTAGGATACAAATTCTTCTTGAAAAGCATATCCAACTTACTCTCCATGTCCTTTTCCCCTAAGCACAAAACCTTTCGGTCATTCATAATCAGAATAATATTTCCCCACTCGCAAAGCATGTGTAAGACCTCTCCAATTACCATACTGTGGGCTATCAAACGGTTCTTCAGGTCATAAACATTGAAGGTGTTTTTATTGCTCCTTGGATCAGCAATGACACATAATAAATATCCGCGAAACCAACCAAGGAATCTCTTCTCTCCCTCAAAAGCCCAACAAGGACCTCGACCATCAACTTCATAAAAATAAACAGCCTCAGGGCGACCAATTATAAGATCCTGATGAATCCAATAAGTGAACAAATGTTAACCAGCAAGCTATACTTTTATGCCAATAGTACTAAAAAGAAGTATATGAAAAGGAGCTAAAATTTGCATACCAGATGATCACTCATAGCAACAGCATTGAGATTGCATCCAATTTGATCAAGGGTCTGCCTCTTAGGTGGTTGTTCATGCAAGTTGAACAAGCTCACAGAAGTGGGACAAACGGCAAAAAGTTGAAGTGCTTTCCCTTCAACTCGGTATCCTAGCCCTGTAATAGGAGATAGAGTCTTCTCCAAAGAAGCCTCCACTTGGAGCCTGAAGCGCGTGATACGCTCACGTGCAATATCGCCTTTAATGCAGTAGATGGAACCCGTTTCTAGACCAATAGAGATCAATAATATGGGAGGAGCATCCTCATGAACTAGAAATGATGTTATCTGCAACTTAACAAGCTTAAAATTAGTTAAGTTTGTACAGAAAAACAAAGAATTAACAGTACAAAGAAATTGAAATAAAGAAAGAGCATTTTCAAAATAGAGCTATGGGAGAGAAGAGAAAGTGCTCACACCTTTGCTTCAGGAAACTGGTTGGTGAATATCCGCAAAATTTGGATGCAAACAGGACTTGTCATGCTCGAACCCTCTGGTTGCATCTTGTCAAGGTCAAAAACCTTCAAGCAGAGAGGAGATAACTGGGGAGAAGTTTGCTCGTCCTCTCCAATGGTCACTAAAGAATTCTTTTGCTGATTAATGAGGAAAATGAATCAGAATGAAAAGGTGGAATGTCTTCAATATTTTGGAAAGCTCTTCTCTTTTATTTTCATTATTGATTTAAGAAATTTATGAAGAGAGGAAAAAGAACCTTGAGGTGCTGGAGAAAGAGAACAGAAGAGGTGTGAGCTTGGAAGGTATAGGTGAGTTTGAAAGCTCGATCCAAGAAGCTGACGGTGCCGTCGTTACAGCCGAGTATGATGCGACCTCTCCCACTCGAGCAACATTCAATCTTTGCTGTAATCTCAGCTGGGATTGTACAGCTCTTGCCACCACCAGATTTCTCCTCGAAAAACTCGAACCTCTTCCATTGGTACATGTTTTTCTCTCTTACCTGTCACGGCCCAAAATTACATGTATATTTTTTTAAAGGTGATCCTCAAGCATCACTATAATAATTTAAATCCTCTGTAATAAACATGAGTCTCAAGCACTAAACAAAAATTTTCCCATAAACCATGTTTTCGCAGACCTTATTACATCACCAAAGCTAGCACATATAAAATCACTAAAGATAACCCATGTTGTTCCAACTACATCAAAAGTTAAAAGGTCTTGTTTGGTTTAATGTTGTTGCAACACCAAAAAGTTGTTGCAACAACAAAATAAGGTAAAAATGGGGGTGTTGGCACAACCCTCAAATTCAATAGTGTTCCAACACCAAGAATTGGAACAACATGGTGTTGCAACAACACTTGTTGTTCCAGCTCCTCAAACCAAACACACCCTTAGAGTGATGCTTCTCTAATGACTATGAAATCTAAGGCAAGCCATTTAGCTCCTTTAGATTAGTGCTAGTCTTTCTCATGGCAATAAAACTGAAAATGTGCAGGTGAACTAACATTCATTAAGTATGTAAATGGCAGGTAGCAATTTACAGAAATCAAGCTTAACTGCAAACAAGGACTTCAATACTTCATACCAGGAATGAATGTGCATCCAATATCTCATACTCCAAATCGAAAAATAGAAACAACCAAGAACAATAATCCAATGTGCATTATTCCTTTTTGGCCATGCAGTCATGTAATGGCTAAATACATGGGAAGTTGGACACTGAAACAATGCACTGCAATGCAGTGATGTGGCCCACTACAAGAAAGATTAGGAAAAGATACATCCATGAGTTATCGTGCTTATGTGAGCCTGCAACAAACTGCCAGGTGCCTTAATAAGATGCAGTGAGCACCCACATCAGCCTAAATCAAAACCAATCTTACTCATATAGGATAAGCAAACTCAAGTACCGAATCCATAATCACAAGTATATCACAATAGAATCCAATTATCAAAGATTCTTCTTATGCATTCATCCTTTGTATACAACTTGGGAGCAAGGCCACAAAAGAAATTGCCTCCAATGGAATTGCATACATTGATAACGGCAAACCAAAATAATCAACAAACAAACAGTCAATACAGTCAAGAATATAATTTCAATACTTTAGATTGATGCAGGAATTCCGGGATGTACTCCCAACAGCGTATCCTTTTAGTCTCCAATTAGTTTCACCGATGTAGAACAATTAGAATCAGCTCACTCTCAAGAATACTTTTAGATTCTTTACCTTACATAAAAACTCTAACCTACTAATAAACCTTATCCTAATTATAACCTCAATATAATAAACCCTTAACATAAATGGAAAAACTCATAATGATACGCTACATAAATGGAGAAACTCATAACGATACGCTAATCCTAATCTTGCTTATAAAAATTATAAATCTTAAAAATCAAAGGATATTATACCCTAAACCTCACTAAAGCATACATCTCTAAACTCTAATTCTAATTCAAGTTCTTGCCCTCACGTAAAATCCAACGTGAGAGAGAATTTTCTATGCTCTAATTCTACTGGTAATTAAAGTTCTGTTTCTAACTCAAAGTTCTAGTCCCAAACTAGCTGTCATCTGTTTTTAGATAATTAAAAGCTGCTAAAATGCAATAAAAATGTCAAATTGAGCTATTAGTACTAAATCCTTGCCATCTAGAAACAGATCAGAGATAAAAAAAAAAAATGAACAAATCACACAATCTAGTGAATGGATACCTTGAGCCAAAAAACAACAGCAGATTTTTTTTCGTTTTAATTAATTTGGGGAAAATCGACGATGCAAATCCCTTCTTCTTCCTCAGTTTTTTTATGTTGGATTTTTCTGCTGTAGATCTTTAACACAACTAAGTTTCTTAACGGGTCAGATTAAGATCGAATCTAAGATCTGAATCCGGATCCAAGTCATAATGAAAAAATTTATTTGGGCTGTTGAACCTGGCCCAGGTCGGCCCACTTTTAGTAGAAACTACTGATTCTTGATTTTCGAGCATGGGTGGTTGCGGTTAAAGTTATAATTAGGGTGCATCTGGTTCGGATACGGTTCGGATATGACACTTACCATACCCATATCCGCTTTCTAAAAACGGATACGGATACGGCTATTCATCAGTAAGAAAAAGTCATGACCATATCCGCACTAAACGGAAACGTATACGGTTCGGATATTAGAGAATTGGATACGGATATGACACGAATATTAATCGGATATTTGGGAAACAGATATGAATCGGATATGAAAAAAATTACGAACAATTACAATATTTTTCGAACAATTACAATATTTTTCAATAAAATATAACTCAAAATCGCAAATTTTTTTTTTTTTGAAACAAAAATAGAGCAAAGCGCCTTATTCAATCTGTATATCCATCTATAGAACTTGCATTTGAAAAATAGTTCATTGAAAAAAATCGTAACATTTAAGATTTGAACAGAGTTTGGGAAGTATACATAGATATCCTCTTCAGCTCAAACATCATTGAAAAAGTTTAGATTCATAAACATTACTTGCACTGGCTTTCACATTTCTCTCCAACAAGAATAACAATCAAATTTTCCAGAAGGATGAAATCTGAAAACTATACAGAGAAGAGTGCAGAAAGATGAATGTATACTACTTGTGCTTACAATATGGAAGCGGGACAAACCCAGTTAATTAGAATACCCCTAAAAAAATAGCAGTCACTTAGATCACTGTTATCTCAGGAAAAATAGAAACATTCAGCATACAACTTCCTCATAAGATCATCAAAGTTTTTTTTACACTAAGCAAGAAGAACACTTTCAATTTCTATTAAGCACAACAGTCAAATGGATGTACAGTACCAATTCATTCACAATCCATGATCATAAAAACATAAAAGATAAAAAAACCTTAATAAAAAATATGATGATACAATCACAAAACCAAAAAAAAAAACAATTAGGGCTAGTGAATTAGGGTTTTTTGTTTACCAAGGGTTTCGAGTTCCCCTTGTTTATGGATGATGATGGCTGAGTAGGACGATGGCCGGAGATGGCTGGATTTGATGGTCGCCGGGGAAGGAGCTGAGGTTCGACGACTGCTGATTTGAGGAGAGAAGGTAGTCGAAGGGAGGATCAAGAGGATTAGGAAATTTTTTTTATGAAACGGGTCGGGTCGGGTCGGGTCGGGTCGGGTTAGGGCTTCATGAGGATGTATTAAAGTATTAAAGGGACACAATCTAATATACTTATGTTATGTTGTAGTTAAAAGGTCTGTATCAAAAACCAAACCTGGAAAAATATCCGTACCCATATTCGAAACTGTATTCGTATCTGACTGGTTTCATATTTTCACTACTGCATCCACATCTATTTCGAATACGGCTCGAATCAGTTCGGATATATTTGAACCACATGACACCCCTAGTTATAATATTTAAAACCTTTTGGACCAATATAAAAACAAAGAGCTGCAACTACCCATTGCAAAGTTTGAAAATTGGTTGAACTGTGATTGTATGCAACATTATTTTAAATATCCGGAACATCGTCGATCTATCTGTAGAGATATATTTTTATAAGGCTTTCCGTAAAAAACAATGTGGTCTCAATATCCTTGACCGCTATTTTACAAACTTTTTGGTGATATATCATGATTTTCCAGATATATCAGGCAATATTTCGACCTAAAAAATCGCTAAAATATTGTGATGTCAATTTACACTATTATTTGTTTAAAAGAATGGTGTGGATTTAATGGTTCAATTGAGGTCCAGACCCAAACATATATCTTCTTATTTAAATTAACTGGCAAAAAAAATTTAGGCACGATTGAGACAAAATTTGCAACAGATATGACACCCTGATATTTTATAAATATCTCTTATTTATCCATAATATCTGCCATTCAATATGAAAGTTTTCCGTTAGACATGACCCTGACATTTGATATTTAGAACGCTGGGAACCAGACCATTTTGTTTACTGGATACCAAACCATTTTATTCTGAAGAGAGCTCAAACCAGAATAGGTTTATGCATATATACCAAATTGTCATACTTTACATTGTATTTTTCCTTAGATATAGGATAACAGGGTGAATGCTAATTTCTAATTATAAAAAAAGTAAAATGTTTGATTTTTCAAACGATGTTTGTTTGACAATATCTACTCGCAACGGAGCATATGAACGCGCTTCTTGTGTTCTGGCTCAACTGCTGCTTGCATATTTTCTTCAATATTACAATTTTTTTCTTTATTATCGTCCATATTTTCTGGCAAGAGCATTGGAAATTACATTGGAATATTTATTACAACTTGCAAGGCCTTAAAGCAAATGCAGATCTTGATGAATATTTATTACCTGTGTTCTTTGCTTCTGAATCTTCACAATATCTGGATGTTGAAGAATCTTTATTAAAACAGTCATTTTCATTACGGAAAGATCTTTGTGCTTTTGAATCTGACAGTATGAGTTGTAAAGATTATATCGCGCCTCATATACGATGCAAATGCACTAGAAAAAATCATATCATTTTCCCTCTCATCAGGGAGGCTGCTCTGCAGTCATGCGAGCTCGAGCTACGTGACCCGAAATGTACCCATTTGCCAACTGGGCAAGATTTTGACAACTAATTGTAAAAATCTTGTGCGTTCGCACGAAAGCTTTTATCACCTTTACCCATGTTATGGACCTCATTTTGATAAATATGGGCTTACATTGATCATGGTCATTAATTTTGATGGCATGTGGTTTTGAAAGTTTTGTATACTCATTCCCCCTTTTTTTTATTTTTAATGTGATTCTTGATCACCTTATTTGTGCCCTAGTACTCCTGACCTTGTTTCATCTAGTTTCTAATGTAATATTTTACTTACTATGGCAATAAGATTTAGTAGCCATATGCAACCATCGGCATAGAGTGAAAGATATTTGAATAGGTAGCATAAATTAACATCATCCAATATCGTGGCAAAATCAAATATTGTAGTTGCTAGATTTGATTGATTATCTTTTCTCCTTGATTATTGCATGCTAGTTTTTATGTTGATATCAAGATGAGCCTTAATTTAAGATTTTTGACATAGACAAATTGTTTTATGAGTTGTTTTGGGACTTGAAAGGTGTTCCCTAAATAGCACGTTGTGCGTGTTGTGGGAATCTCCTGTTTATATCGTGAAGTTTTTGTACTACTCGGTATAGATACAATCATTGATACGGTGGTATTTGTACTATGTCCTCCTTGTACCGTGCCAAGAATACTCGCAGCCTCTTTCTACGCCATAAATGCTTATGCATTTATTGAAGCAAAATGTTTGTCAATGCAGCTATATATCTGAGAAAATCTGTAGGTTGGCAGCCTTCAAAGGTGATGAATTTCGAATTATTATCTTTCTTGGTAATGGCCTTTATTAATCGGCAGCTCTGCTGTGCATGGCAGAGACCGTCTTCATAAGGAATGTATCAACCAACTTGGCAAATTATTCAAACAGGTTATTGTTTTTTACTCAGGCAGCGTGTTTGCCAGTAAAATTCTGCATTTTTTTTTTATTTACTTCATCAGGCTTTGCTTACTTGTTCAGAAGTTTTGTACTAGTCGATCCTGATCAGTGCATCACGAATCTGCCGCCTTGATTATTGATGTAGTCTTAACAGTCACTCTCAGAACAAACTTAAAACAGGATATTTTTCTGTTAGATGTCTCGCGGTGTTTCTGCATTTTGTATGAGTATGCCGCGTTTTCGCAATCCAGAACCTATAGGGATGAGCAAATTGAACTCACTGTAGAAATCACTTTGTTTGTTGCTTTTGCCCTGCACATGGAAGCTCTGTAGTAGTATAATGAATTGTGCATCTAATTGGTTCAACAGAAGCAAATAATTTCTTGATATAATTCTGTGTGTAAGATTGATTATGGTTTTAGTTTATTTACTGCCCTTGAGAGTTGCAGAGCTTTTTCAGTTCTGATTTTGTGTTAGTATCAGTTTTACAGTCAATTATTTTCAGTTTGAGTTGATTATTCTTTGCTCTTCACTTTGCTCTGAGACAGACAAAAACATAGCATACATGTAAATCTAAGTGATTAGAACTTCAGCATTCTTTGGAAACCTGTATATTTTTCTGTGAAAATTTGTGACTTCTTCAATCATACAAATTTCAGAAGAAAAGAGTAGAAAATCACAAAGTATATATATGTTTCAGATAGTAACAACAATCATCAATTACCATTTGCCAACATTTGAAGCCAAAATTTTCTTCATTTGCTACAAATGAGGAAAAACATACTTGCCATATATCTCTCTCTCTCTTTTTTTTTTTTGGGTAGAATGGAAGAAAAAAAAACCTAAGCGAAAACAAAAGGAAACAAAATTACTCCTCCCTTATATATCTCTCTACTCAGCTGCTTCCAGAGTAGCCTCAAGCTCTCAAAAGCACAAACCCAACAGCAACACCAACAAGAACAAGCCCATTCATAACTACAGCAATCTGAAATATCTCAGCAGCATCATTACAGGTTGAAGACAATGCTCCTCCTCTCAAACTCCCTCTCTTCTTCAGAGAGCTCACCACCATTGCATATGATTGCTCACTGCACTTTGGGAGCCCAAGTGATGCAATTCTGTTACGGGCGTCGAGCCCACCAAAAGAGTTGAGCCCATTGATGTACAGAGGCCCAGCAGGATTCCTCCTTCGGCTGGAGCCTGAGAGGGAAGCTGTTGAGGGTGATGCTGTAGAGATTGCTGCCAAATCTGAGAGAAATATACACAATTCTAAAGGTAGAGAGAGTTTTGTATAGGTAGGCTTGGATAAGGTGAGGAGAGAATAGTTGGCTGTTGAAGGGAGTTTATCTCTATATATCTTTTAATATTGACCAAGATAATTGGCACTATAAATTAGAAGAAAATAAATGGAAAAGTGTAATTGATTGGTGAAGGAAGAGGAAGGGATCTACTTACTGAAGCATCATCAGCTTTTTTGTGACCAGCTCTCCATGTTGCGCTACTGGGTGACAAATGGTTAACAAAAAAGATTTTTAATTAGAGTCAATAATATTTAGTCATGTCATCTTGTTGAAGGCAAATACACACACTCACTCTCTCTCTCTCTCTCTTAACAAAAAGCACAGGATCATATATAACAAAATTTATGTGTTTCCTTAATCTAGCTCAAGGAATAAAAAAAAAGAAAAAAAGAGAGACCAATTAGCCATCCACCAACAGAGAGCAGCAATTCAATTCCCAAACTGTCGATGCCCTCTCTAAGCGAGACTCGTACATCCTGGAGGTATGACGTATATTATATGAATATGCAGGGAAGTGATTCTTAAACACAAATTACGAATCGTACCAGGATTACTGACAGAAATTCTTGAGATCAGATGCAAGCACTCCTCATATATGTGAACATAATCAGGAATTGAATATCAGACCCCTAATATAAGCTGCAAAAATAGATAACTAGTCAAAGTGATATAACAACGGCTCATATGAGGCGAAGATAAAAATCAAGCCTGTATTGTCTTCCCAAAATTCTTTGGTTCTTCAGGGTCGTCAAATGGACATGCACCCACTAACATCACATACAGAGAAACTCCACAAGATATGCATCCACTAACATCACATGCAGAGTAACGCCACAGGGCCATAGGTCTGCAATCTGCGATGTTTATATGCTAAAGTGCATCAGAAGAAAAGAGAAATTTTTATGGCAAGTTGATGAAATGATATAAACATGGTATAATTTCAAGGTACTAAGAAATGTAGTCTAGATTTGTGATTGCAGAGTCAATATTTGGACCACATTTATCCATTATAGCTAATATAGATGTTTGTACTTGCTTGAGTCCTCAGTAGATGGTGAATGGCACAAGGAAGCTAAGAAATTTTCCCATTCATATGTCTGGATAAAAATGAGCACATTTCCCGCAACATCTAAAAGGACATATTTCTCACAGTTATCTTCAAATGAAACTACTGTCCAGCTCAAACCTAAGAAGGATCACAAGGTAACAAAATGCAGGAGTTTTTAACTTTTTAGTTGCACCACACGTGACACCATTAACACTAGAATTAAGCTGAACACTACATGATTCCACAGGATAAATTCAGAATTCAATTATAATCCTAGCAAATATGGCATTGTATACTCAAATCCCTGGTATTCATTTGTTAAAACTAGGTATTGTACTCCTTCTAATATCTACTGGCGGAATGAAAATATGAAAGACCCAACAAAATTATCATCCTCGTGCTAAAAAAGTTGATATGGATTAGGATAAGCAGATGGCAATAGACCAGGGCTGAGCTAGACTATCTAAGTGGATCGAAACTGTTTCATATCAACAAATTAAAAACAACATTTAGAGGTTGTAATTAACGCTCGTAAGTTCAGTAGGAACTTGGTGATGACCGATACTAATACCATGATATCAAATTTCAATCGGAAGTATATATAATAGAAGAAAATAACAAAGGGGAAACATGAAACTAGAGAAGTGAAAGCATGGGAATGGTTGTGTCGTGTGCCGTGAAAACATGGGAGTGTGTCGCGTTAGTAACAGTGAAGAGAGATGTTACGAGCTTAACACTTTGCCAACAACAACAACAGCAAAAGTTAAACCAAATATCTATCGTGTATTGTTCAAAGAGAGGGATACATTGGTGACATGGAAGGTGCCCTATTGATAGTTAAAGCAAGTAGTTACACAGAATCAACAGCATATGGCCACTCAAGCCAA
This sequence comes from Asparagus setaceus, assembly GCA_012295165.1. Taxonomy (NCBI): domain Eukaryota; kingdom Viridiplantae; phylum Streptophyta; class Magnoliopsida; order Asparagales; family Asparagaceae; genus Asparagus; species Asparagus setaceus. Next base: position 51,883,130 of record CM022706.1, on the reverse strand, counting down.
AGAAAAAACCTCCCTAGATTGATGCTGCTACTCCATCAGGAAAGAGCAAAGAAACTAATTTGTTTGTTGTGAAAACATAACACAAACTATATTGCAGGAACATAATTAGGGAATTGTCTATGAAACTAAATCATTTTCCATATATTATTCTACTTTTGTTTAGTTTTTTGCTGCTAAAAATTCAAAGAACAGTAATTCAAAGGAGTTTACAATATACACTAAACTTAAATGGAAAGAGAAATTAGACCAATTATAAGTACCCACAATAAGTAAACAAATTGAAAATCTCTTAAAAAAATTTCCCCGAAGAGACGTGCAGATTTTCTTTTTCCTCCCCCAAAGAGACGCACAAATACCATCTCCATACTTAGGTCACTATTTCATCCAATCTTAACATTAACATATAAAATAATCCTTTTACCCAAATCAAGGGCTATTAATAACGTCATCTGATACATCAATCTATCTATTATTGTCATACATCTTATTTGTTTAAATTATTCTTCATTTGATATTTTCTTACCATACTCATAAAATGAAAAAAAATCAAGTAAGAATAATTACCAAACAGAAATAAATTCTTTTGATGACATGCAGCAAACTGAGTATTACAAAGGAGGTAAACTACAAGGAACTCCATATGTAGTTATTAAACTTTGGAAATTTACCTTCGATCAAGGGGATTTCCCTAAAATAAACATAAGGTGACCATCAAAAGTTCTTTCAACTTGCAATCTTTGGAAAAAAAAAAGTATCATGATAAAAGATGAGAGACGAGGAGACGCATCGCTTCTCGTTGCGGATCAAGAAAGGCACTTCTTTTTTTCTTCAGATGAAAAATAGAGCGTGTGCCTTTCATGACCAGCAAAGAGAGGCGGCTCCTCTTTTAGCTAAACAGCCGCTGCTGAGGAGATGAAAGCGGTGAAAGTACATCGTATGCTATTTATAGGATGAGAGAGAACTAGGGTTTCAGCAAATCCCTCACGTGCGTTGTCAGGCGCTGGGATTGCTTGCTGATCGCAGCCGTCTGAAGAAACAGTGGATGGGTGTGATTCAAGGATGATCTGAAGCAGGCTTGTCTATTTTAGGGAGTTAATCACGGCCGTTCACTTATCAGGAAGTAAATCACATTGGTACCCAACTTGGCAAAAAGATCACTTTCGTAATTGACGTTGGCATCTGAAGTATTAAACATTTTCCTGTAATAAAATGTTGATAATAAGGCCTTGTTTGTTTTTTAAATACTAAGTTATTATTTTAAAATGGTCTGGACTCACCTCTTTAGCATTTGTTTGTTTTTTTAATTCGGCCAGAACTATTTTTAAGTAGGGACTACTTAATACTCAAGAAGAGGGTTAAACTAAACCCACCCCACCGTCACCTTTACAATCCAGTTATTAATCATCTAAGGGGATTAGAAATTTTTTGACAAAATAGCCCACTATCTCCGTTTTTTTTTTCTGCCAATTTTTTTCTGCCGTCATTTTTTTTTGCGAAATATTTTTGTTCGCGGTTATTTTCCCAGGGCGTATCTATTTATATCAAGTTAATCAGTGCCAAAATAAATATTAGATTGGACTAAAATAGTTCCAGGATAATGCAGTCCCAGTATTATAGTCCGGTGAATATAATACCCTCTAGTCTGGGGACAAAAAAGAAACGTGGCCTAAGTGTCATAAAGTAACATGCCAAACATATATGGCTGCATCCATGGAATCCTACCCACTTCACAATCACAAGGCGATCTTAGATCCAAAATATTCAATAGATTTTTTAAGTCCATTTTGTATTTCATCTGTTTGATATGCATTGTAAGTTTAAAGTATAGGTAGTTTTCTAGAAAAAAGTTTTTTTTGCCTATAAACGCAAAGCTTTACTCTTATTTATATTTAAAGTTTAAACCCACCACCTCTCGAAACTATTATTAGATCCAAAGTACTTTAACAGATTGATTTTTTAGTCCACTTTGTATTTCACCGCTTTGATAAATAGGATACATTGCAGCTGTTGATGGGATTTTTTTGCTTGTAAATCTGAAGTCTTACTCTTATTTATTAGTGTAGACAGTTAAAATATATTTTATCCAGGCTGATGTTCAACTTGGATCCAAGAAGTAAACGCCCATGGGCTAAATACTTCAAATGGGCCCAAACTCGAACCCACAACAAGCTGTAGCTAGGGGTGGTAAACGATCGAATCGAATCGAATACTAATGTGTTCGTATTTGTATTTGTTTAAAATTATCGAATTCGAATGCAGACTCTAATATTCATATATGGAGTTTTTCGAATTCGAACTCGAATACTTGGTATTTGATAAATATTCATGAATATTCAAGAATACTTATCGAATATCAAAGTATATTTATTCCGCTAAAGAATTTGATTTTTAAATTGTATTTAAATTCATAAATAAAAATCTTTCCTTTATAATATATGATGTATATATATATTTAAATCAAAATTTTCATTAGAAAACAGATTTAAGATTATTTAAGTCTTAAAATCAGTACATAAAACTTAAGTAGAAATGGTAAGTGGGTTAAAAATATGACATCATATGTGCATTACACAAATAATAAGTGATCAAATTTTAAATGAATATTTGATGGACAAGCGAATCGAATATACATTTGGTTAAATTCTATTCGTTAGTAAACTCGAATACTAAAAAATATTTGTTTAGTGGTAAATGAACTACCGAATCGAATATGACAGAACAATACTCAAACAATTATCGAACTATTTATTAATTATTTGGTTCATTTCCACCCCTAGCTGTAGCGAAGCTCACCTAACGGAACATGCGAACTTCGCTGCACAACTCAACTCGACCTGACCTGACCAAGTCAAGAGTGAGTTGAGTTCCAACTCGAGCTCTAGGCCGAGTCAAAATGCGTCATTGAGTCGGCCAAATCCCGAGTTGAATTCTATGTTGAATTCGAACTCATTGGCGAAGTTTGCTAACCTGGTCATGTGCGAACTTTGCCCAAATATATCCACGTGGGCCACATCACCCACAATCTAAAAGAGATGGCCTGCCTACGTTCAGCGAATTTTGCTGAAACCCTTTTCAGCGAACTTCACCTACAAAGTTATCAGCGAACTTCGCCAGTTGAACACTTTGAGGGAAATTTTTAAGGGATAACCGTTCCTCTATTATCTCCTACGTTAATGGCTACTTAATCCATAATTAATGGCCACTAATTCTCTCTCTTAGCCTATAAGAGGGGGGGGGTTGTTCATTTGGACACAGAGAGCACATGCACAGAGGCATCTTCAAATCTCTGGCATCTCCCTAGAGAAGACTGTGGCATCTTCTAAGAGATCAAAGATATCAACAGCAAGAGACTCGTCATCTTAGTCAGCCCGTCAATGGAGTATAAAATCGATGCTTCATTGGCACACAGAAAACAACCCAGATAATGTAAATGTTCTTGTTTCTTTTATAACTTATTTTTATTGTAATCTGAGTTAATTGTAATACAAAAGACATGAAATAGGATGGCGACTCTGCTGGGGACCTCCTTCTCCTCCAACGAGAAAACTGTGTCGCAATCCAACACTAAGACCCTCGGGTCTTTCACTGAATCATTGATCATTGATTTTGACCAATTGAAGTTCGAGGAATTCATTTCCTCTAACCAATCGTCAACGGCTACCACCAAGAGTTGTTGCATGATTCACCGTAGTGTGAAACCTGGGTCAAATTTGACCTCCTCGTGTGTCAAGGCAAACCTCGCCAAAGATAGTTTGAGCTTCACTGGAAGCTAAATGAACTTCACCTATAGCGAGGAAGTATCGACCCTCGCTACAACAGAGGGCCAAGATGTTTGCACTTCTTCTGATTTTGGACATCAGTCCACAATCCCTTTGGGGGTTCGTTTTAAGGCATCTCGCGATGATCACTATACTTCTACGACAGAAGCAAAGAACGGGGTTATCCCCTTATCAAAATTCCTGCAAGGGAATGAAATCACTAATGGTGATTCATCTGACCATGCTAAGCGAAGGTCAAGACAGCATTGTCATAGGCGACACTCACACATCAAAGCCCAAAGTCGTGAAGTTGGCTCAGATCAACTTGGAACTCATGTTGATCTAAGAGAGTTCCTATCTTTGAAGAGATCAAGCCAATGTTAGCATCGTGCGACTCTAAGAGAAGTTGTTATGAAAGTTTAAAAGAATTGTCAATGCAAAGCTATTCCTAAAAGGAATCAGTCTTTAATCGTCTTAGTTAAAAGCATGTGCCTTCAAAGGCTAGGGTTAAAAGACGACGACGTACCCGAAAGGGTAACAACAATCTTCAAGAGTTCACGGTCAATATGATCAGTGTTGCCTCTAAAGATGAAGAGGAAGATGCCAACATTCCTTCTAATCCTAAATAATCTCATAGTATCAGAAGTATATTGCCGAAAGCCGCCGGTGTGTACCGTCACACCAGATCAAGGCAAGGGGCGACAATCCCCTTTAACTATTCCCTCCTCTAAGCACGTGTACCCACGAGCTTTGCCTCAGGTCAACCAGCCCACTACCAATGATGCTAATTCTGCCATAGCGTCGAATGCTATTCCTGTTAGTTCCTTGGTTTTGATGATGTTCTAACAAACAATTTATAACTAATCTTGTTTGTCTAGTGTTTGTATTTTCATGTTTATTCTAGGCAAACAAGGTGTTGGAGGTTGGATGGACTTGCGCCTACACGATCATATCCATTGGAGGATGGGAGGAATAGTGGAGTGAAGCAATGTAATTCAAGTCAAGATTCAAGATCAAGCTTCAAGATCAAGCTTCATCCGCAACCAAGACAAGCTTATTGTAGATCTCAAGCTTGGGTACATTAGTTTAGGTTTATACCTTGTGTGTTTATACTTAGAGCTCAAGATTCATACACACACACATTTATTTTGATTTATCACCGTTTTGGATTATAGACTTAACAACATGTTTTATATCTTTTCTCAAGTTTATAAATCCATTGGAAAGTGTTTCAAAACGTGTTTGAAAAAAATCTCAAGTTTATATCTTTTCAAACATGCACGAACATGCACGCATACACACTTTTTGGTTTCTATTGCAAAACAAGTTAAAATTGAGAATTTATTGTATTCATGGTTCATTGACTTTATCACATTAATTTATATCTTATATAAAGTCTATAAACCAAATCACAAGATCTCAATACTTGTTCATGTTCAAAATCATGCTTTTCACATATCATTATTTTTCATGATTTTGCAAAACAATTGAGTTTTAACAATTAGAAAATGCAATTTGAAAATTTTCTTCATTTACATGTTTATCTTTATATATACAAACATTTTCCCAATTTTTACTAATTTTGGAGTTGTTTTGTTATTTTCAATTGAGTTTACAAAAGAAGTTTTCAGCAGTTTTTAGAAACTGTTTATTTATGTTCAAATAATTATTTCTCACAAATGGGAAGTGATATTTCAGAAATTCTTTTTGTAACATATTTATCTATATCTTTATAACCTTCCTAAATATTTCATAATATTTGGAGTTGATTTACTGTGTCAAATTAATTTTATAATGTCAAGCATTTTAGCAGTTTTTCAGAATCTAAAATATCTGTCCTAAAATAATTATTTATCATAAATGGGAAGTGATATTTTAGAAATTATTTCTCTAACATGTTCATATACATGTTTAGAAACTTCTCTCAAAATTTCATAATTTTTGGAGTTGATTTACTATTTTTAATTGATTTTACAAAACCAGATATACAAATTTCCAGAATGCTGGATTTTGGGGTATTTTGGTCTTTTCAGCCTATAACGGCTAGTAACGGCTAGTTTTTATTTGTGAGCGTTTTACTGGGATTTTCTGATGTTTTAGGCTTTGTCTCTTCATCCTATATATACCCCATGCCCTCATTTATTTCAGTAAGAATTAAGAAGGTTTTAAACACGTTTTTGAAGAGTTTAAGTGTTTGTTTAGTTTGTTTGGAAGTTTAGTTTGTGAAGAAACTTTCACAAGAGCTTGAGGAGATCATCCTTTGGTGTTTGAGCATTCAACTCTTCTCCTTCTCTCTTGTCATCTAGAGAAGTTTTTCTAAACTCATATCTAGCGATTTATATGTTTGATTTTCATTTCCATAAGCTAGAATCTATTTGAGTTTAGTTTTGATTATTTCTCTTTGTCTACACACACAACCATTGAGCTTATAGTATTTGCATACATTGTATAATTTGAGTTGTGGGTAGTGTGACTTAGAGAGTGAGCTACATTGAGTTCTCATCCATTGTAGAGAACAAAATTTGTATTTGCGAGCTTATTGTGAGGACTCACATTGTAATACACAAGGACACCGAGAGAAGTGTGCGGTGAGAGACGAGGTTGTCCCAAGAGGAGTGGCGTCGGTAGTAAAGCCTAGGGAGAGGTAGTAAATCCGAGCACTTGAGGGAAACACGGGCTTGAGACCGACACTTAGAGGGTGAGGTTGTGTGATTGCAATTGTGAGAGATTGTAAAGTTTTCGGTGAGCTAGAAACCGAATGTGTAGATGTTGTAAGCGTTATTGGTGGCGTAGAAAACCGGTTGTGATAGTGGAGATCTCCTCGAGGCGAGGAGCGGAGACGTAGGTCGTGGGGACCGAACTCCGTGATCATATCGTTTGTTTGTGTTTGCTTGGCGTTCATTTTTATTTGTGCTTATTGCCTATTTCGCCAATTTTTATAGATCATTTCATCCACTATTTTATTTAGTATTGCTTACATATCCTTGCATATAATCTTATTGAATATCATTCTTACTAGGATATAATTTGTTAATTAGTTTTAATTGGCATTAATTCGGATTAGATTAGCATATTGCCCTATTCACCCCCCTCTAGGGCAATTTCAATTCCTAGCTCGAGTCAAGAGTAACAATAGGCTGCAGATATGACGGTGCGAGAAGATCTTTTCCAATAGATAGAAGCCCAAAGAAAAGCTTTAGAAGAGCGATTCGAGCGACTGGAAAAGCTGCTTGGTCAGCTCATGATGGCTTCTCAACCTCGTCCGAGTTCTTCAAAAGGAAAATGACCAATTATCAAATTTTTCCTAGAGAAAGAACAAACGCATCAAGAAGATGTAGACTTTGATCATTTAGTATCGGAAATATCAGCGCCTCCTAAACCAAGTCAAGAGACAAAATGTCCTCGAGGACCTCCAAAAATAGCTCAATGCTCTCACACAGTGAATAGAGCTAAAGAATGTTAGAATTACCCGACCTTATCCCATCAAATGGGATTTTGTTCCCTATCCGATGAAGTTTAAGTCACCAACGTTAGATATGTTCGACGGCAAGGGTTCTCTGAACCAACATATTTACTACTTCCACCAAAAAATAGGGAATATAGTAGGGAATGATGTGTTCGCGAGAAAATTTGAGAAATGTAAGATCGGAGTTATTCTCTCTAACTGACTTAGAAAAGAATGAATACAATCTCTCAAAGTAATCCCTCTCTAACTGACTTAGACAAAAAAAATTATAAAATTCCTCGATCGGTTGTCCGATTTACAAAAGAAGGAAAGATTAACGGAGATCCTTCCCTTTGTTTAACCTGGGTTCTTCACGGTAGCGATGAGAGCTTGAATCTTGTATCTCGTTGACTATCCGAACGTCTCGACTCGTGGAACAATGTTGAAAAGAACTTGCAAAGCAAGTTTGAAACTCTAACGAGTTTGAGAACTCCGTAAAAGAGTTAACCAAGGCCAAGAAGCTTTCCGAAAAGCTCTTCTTAAACTCCTCCAAGCTGATCTCTTCAAGCCGAATCTCCCCTCACCAAGAAAAATCCCCTTAGCCCAATGATCTCGAATGCCGAATCTTCAATTCCCTCTTCAGCTATATCTCTAGCTATTTATAGGGGTTTAAGGGGTATAACTAACCCCTTAAATCTCTCCTTAACGAGAGTTCAAGGCCCTCAAATCATGCAAAATGGTTTTGGAACCGTTTGTAACGTGTTGAATGGGTCAAATACGAGGTCCGCGTTCTGAAAATGACCTCTATGCTTTGACTTAAGAACACAGTGGTGAGCTCTGCGTTTTGAACTTGGAAACGTGGTGATGAGCTCTGCGTTCTGAACTTGAAAATGCAGTGGTGAGTTCTGTGTTTTGAACTTGGAAACGCGGTGATGAGCTCTGCGTTCTGAACTTGTAAACGCGATGGTGAGCCTTGCGTTTTGAGCTTGGAAACGCGGTGGTGAGCTCCGCATTTTTAATCAAAGAGACCATCAATTTGTAATCTCTTTTTAAAGATCATCATCTTGTGATCTTTGTCATGTTTTCTTGAAATATGGGAGTCATTGATTGTAACTCCTGTTGGTGACTGTGAAGACCGTTGAAATTAGAATTCCCATTGGTTAGCGTGAAGGTTGTTGAATTGTATCCTTCATTGATTGCTGTAGAAAATCCTCAAATTATGGTCTCCTGAAAGTCGTTACGTCGTGACTTTCATTGTTCGTATTAAATGAGGATTAACTATCTGTAGTGATTTTTTTAGATAGCCTACAGAACCCCCTCCAAAGTTTTCGAAAGTTCGTAGTTGACTGGAACGAATTTTCGAAATACTTTGGACTTTAATTTCATTATAACGGGTCTACTTATCATCCCCATTTTCTTCACTTTGATGGTTATAGCCCGTTCTTCTCTGATGATATGCGCGATAATTTTATTGGTAGCGGTGGGTTGTAGTAGGCGTTCCTGACCTTGGGAGACGTTTCAGCTTCACCGCGAAGTTAAATTTCGCCATTAAGAACACGCTGGAGAACTTTGTGTTGGAGCATTTTTAGAACGCATTGGTGAGCCTTGCGTTACGGGTTTGAATCGCAGAGGTGACCTTTCCGTTATGAGCTTAAACACGCGGAGGTGACCCTCACATTTAGAAGTTAAAACGCTGAGGTGACCTCTGTGCAGACGTCTGTTCTAACCGACTTAGCAACGAAATGCGGAGATCGCGTTCAGGCGGGATTCTTCGAATCTCGTGCTGATTTGACGGTTCCAGCTGGTTATAAATAAACCGCTAAGGGTCAATCAAAAAGTCTACAAACTTTCGTACTTGTCTTCTCCGATCTTCCAAATGAAAAACTTCCGTTTAACTCTCTGGCGATCTCAACTTCGACTAGAAGAAAATTCTCATGGCTCCCAAGAAGGTTGTCTACAAGCCCAAGAGAGCGGCGGCTGTCTTGTGCGCCGCACTCGACACGCTTGCCGCCACCACCGCACCACCATCCGACGCCCCTCTCCTCAGTGGCGAGCGTCGGAGTTTGACCCTAGAAAACTTATTTTGACAAGTTCTTGTACGAACATAGGGGGATCTCTGCGTTTAGCATTAAAAATGAGGGGACGACCTCTGCGTTTCGAAGTCGAAATGTTGGGGGTTGACCCTTGCGTTTTTGGACATGAAACGCTGGGTTGAACTCTGCGTTTTGGACTTGAAACGCAGGGTTGAGCTCTGCATTTTGAAGTTGAAACGCAGGGTGGAAGTCCGCATTTTAAAGTTGAAACGCAAGGTGGAGCTTTGCGTTTTGAACTTGAGACGCAGGGGTGACCTCTGCGTGTTGAACTTGAGACGCCGGGGTGACCTCTGCGTGTTAAAGTTACAGCGCAGGGTTCATTACTGCGTTTAAGGACTAAGTTTTATCATACTTTTTTTTCACTAATCTAATTTCTCCTTCTGCAGTACGTTACTCCAGCGAGCCCTTGTCATTCCATCACCACTTTGGATATGGAGGTGGTGCGGACTTGAATGTGCCTTTCAGCTCCCGCTTAGAACTTTCCATCTTTCAGGACCGAACTCCAGAGCGTGTGGAGATCATCACTCAGGCTTCTCCTGCAACTATTCGGGCCATTATTACTGACACTAAGCTCGAAACTTCAGATCGTCAGATTCTGAAGAAGCCCACCTTCCTTTTCGGGGATTCGGTTGATATTGACACCCCCATCATGTATGACGGGAACTACAAATGGCTACGGGATATTGGTGGCCGTCGCCTCTTCTTACCGAACATGGAGCGGATGTTCCCGATCTCCTACTTCCAGCATGCGTTTATTCCCAGATTGATGAACTGGGATATTGTCCGCAAGCAGGGCGGCATATCAATTGGACAACTTACTTCTCATGGTGTCCATCCGGCTGGGTACGGCCGACAATTGGTGACATTAAAACCTGGGTCCATTAAGAAGGATCACCCGGCGGGTGAAACTCCCAAGTTGACGAATACATTTGTCAGGAAATTCATCTCGATGAAGGGAGAATTTGCTGCTCAAGGCTTCAGGACCCCCGGGTGGGTGCATTCCACTAGTTTTGGGTGGTGATCTCGCATGGTTAACTTCATAATGGAGGAATTGAGCGGGCCCGTCGAGAATTCTGGTCACGGGATCCCTATATTAGCGACTCGCTACGGGATTGTGCAAAACCATTATGGTTTCTTTACCATGCTGGAGCTTTACAACCCGGATACGTGCACTTTCTTCACACCGGTTGGGGAGCTTGGCTTTGCCCTACATGAGATGTTTGAAGTTTCTGGGTTACCCTTCGGGGAGTTACCCTATGAAGAATTTATTCCGGGCACCGAAGAATTAGCCATCTTGAGAAAGACCAACCTCGGGATTTATGACACTTATTGGGAGTTAATGTGTCATTTCCACATATGCGCGCAGGTGACTGGACTGACTATCTTTTCCAGAACAAGGTTCTTGGACTGACTATCTTTTCCAGAACTTGAATGATTAGGAGCTGGAAGTGGCACGCCTACCCCCTAGCACACTTGAGGTGGTGAATACCCGTATTGACGCGGCTACTGCTCACTATGTCAACGAAGCTATGGAGGATAGGTTTCCTGCCCACATCGAATTTGATAGCTTCCATTATCAAGCCCAAACCCCCATTTCTGACATGGCATTATTCGCTGGCTTTCTCATACTTTGGTTGAAACGATGCGTCGTTCCCACCAAACCGATAGATGCCCTTGCTGCGGAAGTGGCATATCCTGCCGTGTTTTTGGCTTATGGATGGCCTCTTAACCTTCTTTCAGCCATGGTAAGTTGTTTACAAAGTGGCTTGAGAGAGTTAGCTTCGGAATTTATTTTGATCAGGGAGACTAGTTCTGACGGGGTGAACATTTTTGAGACCCCCTGCCCTTGAGTTCCTCTACCTTACACCTATTTGGTGTCATGGTTCATTCTCCACTGCCCTTCTCTAATGACCACGCCTGTAGTCAGTGATGCTTCTATTCCTCTTGTTCACTGGCTTGACACGGTGCAATGGGCAGGCTGGTACCAAGTGTTTTTTGCCAGATGTTATCGAGGGAATTCAACTACACCATCTTTCGTTGTTTTCCCAATTTTGAGGGAGGCGCGTATGGGGCAGTTCATCAAGACACGAAGGGTAGTAATTCATTTACTACTCTTAATAAAGGTGTTTTTCGGTGGCTTCTTGTAGGCGTTATAAAATACGTACAAGATCCCCGAAACCAACTCGTGACGGGAAGTCGGCGAATGACAACCCATCGGATAATACGGACATCGAATCATTGAGATACGAACCCGATGGCAAACCCACAGCGTCACAAGCACGGTTCAAACCGGACTTGAACAGACGATCGGATTTCAGAACTGTTGAACCGGAACAAACCAAGAGTTAGTCCCGGAACCAGATACAAACGGAATCTAAGTCCGGGGAAGACCAAGAGTCATAATAGGCAGGACCTAAACCCGAAAGATCGGGAAAACGGCGGAGCGAAACGGGTAAACCGAGGCCACAAAGAAAACGAGGCAACTCGGTTATGTTGACCGAGGTGACTCGGCCAACATAGCCGAGGTGGCTCGGCCATCATGGCCGAGCCACTTCGGCCAAGGGGCCGAGGTGGCTCGCCATGACCTGCACACCCCCCCTGATGCTATAAATAGGGGGGGTCTCCTTCAGTTCGGGGGTTGGATTTTTGGATCTCTTGGAAGACTCGCTAGAGCCCTGCAGATCCGGATTTTTGAAGTTCTGAAGATCAAGACTTTGGCACAGGTTCGAGCATTGATCAAGAGAAGAGACGAGATCCAGATCTCGAGGATTTCATTGCGGCTCAGATCTACACAGCAAGGTAGAGAACCCAGCTCGAGTCTACGCCGATCCAGGTCAACTTCCAGATTTACCCTCTAGGCTAAGCTTCGTCTTAGTCTCAGGGCGAGCGTGTGATTTCTCCTAGTAGATCTCACCCGCTCCGGCGATCACCTCCTTCGTGAGTTGGTCCCCGTCATTCAGATCTATGCCGGTCTAGGTCAGATTTGCGGATTTACCCTCTAGGCTAAGCTTCGTCTTAGTCTCAGGGCGAGCGTGCGATTTCTCCTAGTAGATCTCACCCGCTCCGGTGATCACCTCCTTCGTGAGTTGATCCCCGTTGGTGTCTTACTTCCTTCGTGAAATAAGCACTCTAGATCCGCAGATCTCGTATCTAGATCTCCACTTGGATCAGGATTGCGCGGTGGTCCACGGACATAAAAGTCCCGACACGGGCAAAGAACCCACACGAGCGAGGATCCGATAAACGGATCCCGCGTTTGTTCTAAACGGGTTAAAAAGTTGTAATCTTTTTGATTTTCATTGTAAGCCTTATAAAAAGGTGATATTGAATTTTGTTGTAGGCGACTGAAGCTGTAACAAGTTCGAAATCAATGACAATCAAAATAACTTTCCCCGCGAACAAGCTGGCGACCACAGTGGGAGCCACCAGCCTCAGATCGGAGGTCGTCATGCCGCAACCGCGGATCCCTATCCCAGTGGAGGAAGAGGTCGAGTTCGAGTTCGAGCAAAAGAAGTTCGAGGAGTATCTGTCTTCGTCCTCCAGATCCAATTCTCCCCGCCGCTCCAAGAAGGTCTCCGCTGCAAGGAGAACCCTATGGGCCTCCGATGTAGAGCCCCAAGACGGTGAGTCCAACCCCGCTACCGCAGGTAGCGAGAAATCCCCTTCGGCGCCCGAAGTCTAGACTACGACGGCGCCCGAGATGAACGCCAATGGCCGCCTTGTCAGCGAGCCGCCAAAGGCGACGACAAAGCATGGCGCGCAAACACGCCAAAGCCATGCAATCCATGGATGGGATCCGCTATGAGGCGGATCTAAGATCCAGACTAACCCAGAGGCTTCAGCCTCAAGTGATCGACGGTCCATCCAAGCCGTCAACCAATGAGTGGGTCCGTGTCAAACGGAACCGCTCCACATTTCAGGAGCATATCCGGAAGCGCCACACACTCCTTGCGCAGGCACGAGCTTTGGTGCAGCAGGCTCGTGAATTGAAGAGGAAGGAGGTGGCGAAGAAACCGCCGACGTACCGCCAGGTTTGGAGACCCAAAGCTAACAGTACTCCGGCTTCAGCAGTCACGACATCCAAGCCCAAGGTTGCCGACACCCCAGTTCCTGGCGCCTCAAGATCAACGCCAAGACCTAAGTTCGACGGCGCATTAAAGCCAAAGGCGCCCGCATCAACTATCAAGGATCGCTTGGGTCCTCTGAAGGAATCACGGGTCACTCCTCATACAGGAGGTCGCACCCGTTCCAAGAAGGATTGGAAGATTCCTGCAACCCCACCAACCGGACTAAAGATCGAAGTCCGAGAGTCCACCGAGACTTCACGCTCACATAAGCGAAAGTCAAGGCGAGTCACTTTCGGTAGTTTTGGATAAATAGGCCATTCTTGGAAGGAGACGTTTTCGTCTGATGACGACTATGTTATACCTGAGGGGTCGTGCCGACGCACGGTAGGTTTCTCCTGCACTGCATCGACGAGCCGTACTCACCGCGTGGGTACGAAGAAATCTCAAAGGGGCTCCCCTAAACTAACACGATCATGCTTGTGCTCCAAGCTCATCAAGACAGTGCTCTCGGAGTGCAATTGCCATCAAGAAACCCCAGAAAGAGTATCGGTCTTCCAGAGACTTAGCACCGACACGCCGAGACCTAGGTCAAGGCGATTCCGCAGAAGGATGACATCCCGAGAGGATGAATTGCCAGAGGTCACTAATAATATGACCAGCAAAGGATCATAATCACGAGCTATCCCCAAATGCATAGCGGTTAACTTCGTTTGCGGTCCGGGACTATCCGACGGTCCAATTACGACAAACTTCTGAGAGGGATACCCGCGGAGGATGATGCGTCGGATGTTGGCTCCGCAGTTGCCTCTGATAATACTGTATCTAGCGAAGGGTGCCCCCAAGAAGCTCTTATGATCAGTACAGATCAAGTGGCTAAAATGCTAGACGAAGCATTGACTAAGCAACGGGAAAACTTCAAGCTGGAGATGAATATGGCCATGCAGACGATGAGAGAAATGCATGACCAACAGATCCAAGCCTTGACAAAACATCCAGGTGAATCGAGTCAACGCATCGACATCGACCAAGATGACAGTGATTCGGACCAGGAGGAAGCACAAGAGGATGATAACCCTCCTGAACGACGCAACGCTGGGCATAATGTAGATGTTGTTGCTCATGAGAGCGAGAAGATCAAAGATCTCGAGAGCAAAATCAACTCATTGATTTCCGCTCAAGAGGTGAAGAAGACGGGTATTCCTTGCCCATACCCGAGGGAGTGGGAATCAATCCCGTACCCATCTAAGTTTAACTTAATAAACTTCACACCGTTTGACGGGAAGGGTTCCCCGACGCAGCACTTGATTTACTTCAAGTCGCACCTCGGGGTTATTTCCGGCAATGAGCCCCTGATGGTTCGGTCATTCGTTGGCACCCTTCGTGGAGCTGCCTTCGATTGGTACCACTGTCTTAAACAGGGGAGCATCAACAGCTGGGACGATATGGAGTCCCTGTTTCTCTCCAATTTCTTCGATGACGATACCGAAATATCCATCGGAACGTTACTCGACGAAAAGCAGAAGGACGGAGAAACTGTGGATACCTTCGTCAAGCGATTCCGGAACAAGGCAATGAACTGCCGGGATCCGATAACAGAGGAGTTCATCCTCCAGACCTGCCACAACAACTTGTCGCTAGACGTGCTCGAGGCAATGGGAACAGCACCGTCCCAGACCTGGAAGGACTTGAAGGTGCGGGGTGAACAAGCCGAACGCTTCCTCAAGAGGAAAAAGGTGGAAAGAGGCCAGCCGACAGTGGAAGCCCCGAAACGTAACTTTGTCCCACGTGGCAAAGGGAAAGAGCAGGCCAGGACGGCGGTTGCGAACCAAACGTTCCAACTCCAACCCCAAAGAAGAAGAAGAACAACGGGCCGCGAACAGCACAATCGCAGTGGCAATCGGGGCCACAGAAACAGAAGGCCTCAGAGCCGAGATTCCCGAAGTCCTATTCCTTTAGGGACGACGAGATTCCCGGTCTCTTCAAATATCTTGTGGAAAATAACAAGATCAAGCTCCCTCCGATTCAGAATCAAGAGGAAGCAAAGAGGACGAACGACCCAAAATACTGCGCTTACCACAGGGCAGTTCATCACCCCACTAAATCGTGTTTCGGCCTTAAGGATAAAATCCAGGCCTTAATTGACGTAGGGGTCATCACTATGAAGCCGTCCAAAGAAAAGAAGGTCGGAGCAAATGCGGTGTCCATAAGCTTTGGGTCAGTGCCATTAACATGGTTTGAACCTAAACCAGTGGTCAAAGTCGCAATGAAGACGGTGAATGATGACCCACACAAGCAACGCCAGAAAGGACTCAGACGCGATACGCCCCAAATGGCGAAGTCCTGTGGGTCCACCCAGACCTGCTTGAAGATGATCAATGGGTAGCTTCTTCTTCATCGAAGAAAAAGTCAAAGCGGAAGGCAAAGGTATGCCATGCTACTTCCGCAGTTCTGGAGGGAGATGACGAGCAGGTGGCGACATTCCAGCTGTCCGAAGGGGAACCTGAAGCCCACGCCACCAGGAGCGGACACGAGTACAGATACAAGTACCCGAAAGTTCCTGATCTAAATGCCAAGACGCTGTCAGAGCTGGGGGTACCGACAACACCCCTCACTCGCACCGAAAGGGCACAACAGGCAGTTGCCAAAGAGACTATGGCAAAAGAGAAGCAGCCACAGGAAGTTCAGCTCCCGAAGCAGTCTCGCTTCAATCGCCCGATTGGAAGAGATAAACCGGGAACTTCAAGCTCTCCGTACCGCTTTGACGTGATGGCACAATTGGCCAATATCCCCGTAAGGATCACTCTTTACGAGTTGCTGCGGTTGTCAAAAGAGACAAGAGAAGCTCTTCAAGAAGCCCTGGCCGATTCAGAAGTCTTCCTCACCCAGATTAAGCCGAGTCCACAAGAGTCGGCCCAACAATACAACCTTGCAGCTAAACACTTCCCCTGCATCACTTTTACAAAGGAGGATATGCAGACAAGGAATTCCAAGCACGATAGGCCGCTATACTTCACCGGGTATATTGGCTCTAGTGAAGTTAACCGGATCCAAGTCGATCCGGGTTCCGCTGTGAGCATCATGCCCCTGTGCCTCATGTATCACCTTGGAATCCCCGCCAAGAAGTCGGCATCAACAGCACGGATCACGGATTTAACACCAGTCTCGGCCGCTGGGTAAAATCCGGATAAAGTGCCAAATGGGAGACTTAAAGTCCGAAGTCACCTGCTATGTGATTGACGCAGAGACTTCCTATAACTTATTGTTGGGTCGACCTTGAATCCACAGTAACGTTATAGTTCCATCTACTCTTCATCAGTGTCTTATATATGTAGACACAAACAATGAAGTCAAGACGGTGGTCGCGGACAAACAGCCGTTTAAGGGGATGGAGAATTATTTCACTGATTCTCTCCTCTACGGTAATGAGTCCAAATCAATCATCGCCCAAGGCATGGACAGCGGTGAAGAAGGCGTCTGAAGCCGGGCTTGATTTTAGTGGTGGTTTTGTTTTAAATGACATTGTACCCCTTGTAATCAATCTTGACGATGAAGAATCGTCAGATGAACATTGTAATTGGCAAATTGCCGATGAATCAATAAATGATGATTTAGAGTACCCTTTGTCTTTGAATGCTGTGATGACAGGTTTATACAACAATCCAGAGTTGCACCTACCAACTCGGTCATCTTGCTTTACACAAAAGCAGTTTCGAGACTCCTTTGGAACAACACTCGTCATCCCACGAAGATCAAGTAGTGAAAAAGACTTGGTTTACGGAAAAGGAGATGCAGTTCCAACGCCGAATCATTTCTTAGAAGAAGATGAAGATGACAATGGGCCTATCCTCCACACATTCAGATATAGTCCAGAAACACTGGATATCATGAAGAAGTGGGGGTATGACTTGACACGAGGGGAAGGTCTATGTTTCGGACGAGGTCCTCGAATCCCTCCCAAAGTGGCATATGTCCCAAGGGGAAAGTCGGATAACTACTATGCATTTAGAAGAGGGTTGGGATACGAATCCTCCTCAGAAGATGAATGCTCATGGTTGATTGACAATAATCCACCCGAGGAGGAAGACGGACATTCGTCTGATTCTTCGGCTTGGGATTCCGACACCAGCCTCGGAGAAGCTTTCAAGGCTTTAATGTCAAGTATGGTTTCAGTTGATCCTGCTACTATTGAGGATGATGAAGATATGCCAACATGGGAAGACCCATGGATCCATCAACTCAAAGAGCAGTTTGGGGATAGATTCGAGCAAAGAGAACCCCCCACTAAGGACGAGATAGTCCAGGTTAATATGGGGGACGAAGACCATCCTAAGCTCATAAACATCAGCAATAGTCTTCCCCCTGAAGAGAAAGAAGAGTTGATCGCCCTAATCAGAGAATATATCGATGTGTTCGCCTGGAGCTACGAGGAAATGTCAGGACTCGACCCTAATGTGGCGACACATCGCCTCAACATCAAAGTGGATGTCAAACCTGTCAAACAACCGCAAACCTTCGTCCACAGCTCTTGACAGCAATCGTCGAAGAGGTGAAAAAACTGATAGAATCGGGTTTCATCAAGGAAATTCAACATCCCGATTGGGTGGCAAATATCATCCCAGTCATGAAGAAGAATGGGTCAATCGAATCTGTGTTGATTACGAGACCAATGTTGCTCGCCGAAGATGACTTTCCTCTCCCAATCACCGATGTCATAGTTGACAATACGTGTGGGTTCGAAAGAATGTCATTCATGGATGGTTTTTCGGGTTACAATCAGATCAAAATGCACCCCGATGACGCCAAGCACCGCGTTGAGCGCCCATCGGTATATATTGCTACACCGCCATGCCGCTCGCCTCAAAAATACCGGCCACATATCAGCGAGCAATGACTAAGATTTTCCAGAATCATCTCCGGAAAACGGTCGAATGCTACGTCGACTACTTGGTCGTGAAAAGCCGTGACAAAGGAGATCACATCAAAGATCTTAGAACGGTATTCGAGCTCATGCGAACACATCAACTAAAATGAACCACCTTAAATCCTTCCTTGGGATGTCGGTGGCAAGTTCCCGGCCGTCGTCACCAACAAAGGAATCCATGTCGATCGATAAAGTGAAAGCAATTCAAGATTTGCAATCTCCAAGAAATCTGAGAGAACTCAGGGGGTTACAAGGGCGATTGGCGTACATCCGACGGTTCATATCGAACCTATCGGGGAAGTGCCAACCATTCTCAAAGTTGAATAAGAAGAGTGTCATTTATTTGGGACGACGCCGTAAGGCATTTGAAAAGATCAAATCGTATCTCGCTAAACCTCTATTCTTGTTGCACCGCTGTCGGAAAACCGCTTCGATTTACATCAAGGCAGCGGATCACTCGTTAAGCTTTACTCGCGGGGCGAAGGCGGCGATCCGCGAGCGAGCGATGTATTACTTGAGCCGAACATTAGTCGGTGCTGAGTCTCGATACCCAATGGTCGAGAAGCAGTGCCTTGCATTAGTATTCGCGATTCAGAAAATGCAGTACTATTTAGTCGGACAGACGATTTATGTTATCTCTAACATAAATCCGGTCCGAATATTTATGACCCAGCCGGCCTCAATGAGTTGGCATTTGGCGAAATAGGCCTTGCTCTTGTCCCAATATGACTTGCACTTCAAACAACAAAAGTCGGTCAAAGGACAAGCGATTTGCGATCTCTTGGCTGCCAACCCGACAACGGACGCAGTTGAGCTATATGATGATCTTCCGGATGAAGTCCATGAAGTCAACACTACATCGTACTAACAAATATGGCGACTGTACTTTGACGGAGCTTCTCGAGCTACCAACGTGGCGAGTGCCCCCGGATGTTCTAAGATCTCCTCTGGGGTTGGGGTCGTCTTAGTTTCCCCGGGAAATCATGTCATGCCCCGTGCTTATTCACTCACCCAACCGTGCTCTAATAATGTGGCCGAATACAACGCGCTACTTATCGGACTTAGTTTCGCCAAAGAGCTGGGGGTTGAGTATCTCGAAGCGTACGGCAATTCGCAGTTGATAGTCAAGCAGATCCGTGGAGACTACGAAGTTAGAAATCTCGATCTGATCCCCTATTTCCAGGCAGCCGTTGAAATGGCAGACTCGTTCGAAGAGTTCTTCATTGAATATATCCCGCGTCTTGAGCGGCTTATGCGGATGCTGGCGTTAGGCTGTATCATTAGCCTGACCTCACGAGACCGGCGGTTGGTTACGGTCAGGACTCATCAACTCTTTATACCAATATACGCCGAGGTACAAGAAGACAAAGGGGTAGTTACCAAAGAGGTACATGCAACCCAAACTAAATTGGAGCCCCGAGATTGGTGCTTTCCTATCATCGATTACGTCTTACATGGTATTCTGCTAGAAGACGTGAAGGAGAGAGAGTCAATCCGGTGAAGAGCTCCAAGATTCTTCTACGACACGGAGACCCGGATGTTATATCGCCGGGGGTACGATGGTCTTTTACTCCGATGCCTTTCAAACAAAGAGGCAGAAGAGGTCCTTCGGGAAGCACAAGGAGGTGAATATGGTGCACACCAACCTGGTCCCAAGCTCTACGATCGTATCAGGAGAATGGGCTACTTTTGGCCAACAATGATTAATGACGCAGTCGCGTACGCTCGGAGATGCCACGCATGTCAAGTTCACGCGAACTATATGCATCGACCTCGGGCGGTTGCATCGCCGACTACATCCTGGCCATTCGAAACATGGGGAATAGACGTTGTAGGTCCCATTTTCTCTCCGTCAGTCAAAGGTGATCGGTTTATTCTAGCGATCACCGACTACTTCTCCAAGTGGGCTGAAGCAATCCCGTTAAAAGAAGTAAAGGTGAGTACCGTCATCAAGTTTATCAAACACCATGTTATCTACTGACACGGTGTCCAAAGACGGATCGTGCATGACAACGGTCCCCAATTCATCAGCAATTCCTTCATTAGGTTTTGCGAGAAGTTCAAAATACAAGACGTCTCGTCGACAACCTATAATCCAGCTGCAAATGGATTAGCCGAGGCATTCAACAAGACGATTATCAAGATTCTGTCGAAGCTTGTGAAGAATAACAAGCGAGACTGGGATGATAAACTCGGAGAAGCGCTCTGGGCATATCGCACAACCGTACGCACGCCAACTGGAGAGACCCCGTATTCTCTGGTCTACGGGTGTGAAGCAGTTCTCCCATTGGAAATCCAGATTTTGTCACTCCGCATCGCCCTTGCAACGGAGATGACGACAAAAGAACAGCATCAGAAACGTCTCGAAGAGCTCAAGATGTTGGATGAAAAGCGCCTGGAAGCTCAACAATGCATTGAGTTCTACCAAGCTAGGATGTCGAGAGCATTCAACAAGAAAGTACGACAACGGAGTTTCAAAGAAGGGGATTTGGTCCTCGCTGCTCGACGACCGATAATCCTCACTTCCAAAAAGAAAGGTAAATTCGAACCTAAATGGGAGGGTCCATTTGTAATAGAAACGGTTTACTCCAATGGTGCATATCGCCTAATAACACAAAGTGGCGACTGGCAATTAATGCCGATAAATGGGAAGTTCCTGAAGAAATACTACCCTTAGTATCTTCGGGATAACCCTTTTCGACGGAAAGTTCCTTGTGGGATGTTTCACCCACTTTCCTCGAGGATAACCCTAGATTTATCCTCCATTATAATTTCCCTCATTGATCAAATTCCTTGACGGTGGGCCTACAAATTTTCTAGTACATTACCATAATCTCCTCTTGATTCCTTCTATGAACAAGAGGCCCACTCAAAATTTCTTTCACGCTGGAGATAGAATATAAAATTCTTCCTCTCCAAGCATAAGATCCCTTTTGTGATAAACGGAAGAGTTCTCTCCATCTTTCATCTTAGGTAGCGCCGTGAAGGTATCTTGTGGGATTTTCGGACCGGGTTGTCCGGTGAAGGTCGCTGAGTCTTCGGTTCTCGGTGGAAACCCCACTTTTAGTTCCATCTTTCATCTTAGGTAGCGCCGGTGAAGGTATCTTGTAGGGATTTTCGGACCGGGTTGTCCGGTGAAGGTCGCTGAGTCTTTTCGGTTCTCGGTGGAAACCCCACTTTTAGTTCCATCTTTCATCTTAGGTAGCGCCGTGAAGGTATCTTGTAGGGATTTTCGAACCGGGTTGTCCGTGAAGGTCGCTGAGTCTTCGGTTCTCGAGTGGAAACCCCACTTTTAGTTCCATCTTTCATCTTAGGTAGCGCCGTGAAGGTATCTTGTGGGATTTTCGAACCGGGTTGTCCGTGAAGGTCGCTTGAGTCTTTTCGGTTCTCGGTGGAAACCCCACTTTTAGTTCCATCTTGTCTTTTCGGTTCTCGAGTGGAAACCCCACTTTTAGTTCCATCTTTCATCTTAGGTAGCGCCGGTGAAGGTATCTTGTAGGGATTTTCGGACCGGGTTGTCCGTGAAGGTCGCTGAGTCTTTTCGGTTCTCGGTGGAAACCCCACTTTTAGTTCCATCTTTCATCTTAGGTAGCGCCGGTGAAGGTATCTTGTAGGGATTTTCGGACCGGGTTGTCCGGTGAAGGTCGCTGAGTCTTCGGTTCTCGGTGGAAACCCCACTTTTAGTTCCATCTTTCATCTTAGGTAGCGCCGTGAAGGTATCTTGTTGGGATTTTCGAACCGGGTTGTCGGTGAAGGTCGCTGAGTCTTCGGTTCTCGGTGGAAACCCCACTTTTAGTTCCATCTTTCATCTTAGGTAGCGCCGTGAAGGTATCTTGTGGGATTTTCGAACCGGGTTGTCCGTGAAGGTCGCTGAGTCTTCGGTTCTCGGTGGAAACCCCACTTTTAGTTCCATCTTGTCTTTTCGGTTCTCGAGTGGAAACCCCACTTTTAGTTCCATCTTTCATCTTAGGTAGCGCCGTGAAGGTATCTTGTAGGGATTTTCGAACCGGGTTGTCGGTGAAGGTCGCTGAGTCTTTTCGGTTCTCGGTGGAAACCCCACTTTTAGTTCCATCTTTCATCTTAGGTAGCGCCGGTGAAGGTATCTTGTGGGATTTTCAGACCAGGTTGTCCGGCTGAAGGTCGCCTGAGTCTTTTCGATTCCTACGGCAGGGACCCTGCTATTGGTTTCATTCTGAGAGATAGAACATGAAGTTCTTCCTCTCTCGCCAAGTTAATTCTAGCAGTTAGAACTCTTTAATCCAAGATTCTTCTTGGGGAATTTGATCCCGAATCTTAAGCAGGGATAGGTCGACGCCTAACACGCGTCGTAGGGTTAATCTTCAGTGAAAAGGCGAAGTCGTGTTCAATATCGTAGCAAAAAGTCTAAGAGAGTTTCATTCTTTTAGCACAACGTTGTGTGTAGAACGGATTTAGATAATCTACATGCTAGCCCAACTCAAACGGTAGTTGGTAAAGGCTTATCAAACCCGTTGAGGGCTAGGGGTTGGCCAATAACCCTAAAGCCGATGCCTAACACGGGTCGCCGGTTAGTCTCTTATCCGTAAAAAAAGACAAAGTCTATGTATTCAATGTCATAGCAACAAGTCTAGAAGAGTCTCATTCTTTTAGCATAACGTCACGTGCGGAATGGATTTAGACAATCCGCACACTAGCCCAATTCAAACGGTAATTAGTAAAGGCAAATCAAACCCGTTGATGGCTGAGGATTTGCCAAAAATCCTATAAGTATTATGGTTAATTATTTCAGACGAAGTAAAAGAATCATAATAAACAATGAAAGGAATAAATCTTATTCATTTGAAGCAAATATAAAAGGAGCTAAAACTGTTTAAACATCATGTCTATGACAAAGGATTTATTGTTCGAGCTGAGACACTTCATCACTATAAGCCTGGTGGAATTCTCCTTGCAGCTTAGCCCTGAAAGACTCCTCATCGGTATTCAGTGTCTTCGTGGCTGCCTCTTCGATCTCGGCCGGTTTACGCCCGACGATTCGAGTTCCCTAGGCAGCGGCGAGCTTCTTCCTTGTTGGCCTTGGCCAACTCCAAAATACTCATCTTATCTTCCTCTGCATGGAGCTCTCTCCTGAGCAGTATTATCCTCTCCGCACTCGCTACAATACCAGTCTGGATATGGCTTAGGGAAGAATATGTCTCAGCAACAACAGCTCCGAGCTGATCGGCGCGGTCTCTCTGCATCTGGACCTCGAGTCCAGTAAAAGCACGAGCATCGCGCCATGCCTCTAAACGCGCGTCTGTCTGAGTAGCTACACACGAGGAAGCTCTGGCTGCCTGCAATTCTTGAAGTCTCTGAAGCTTCCCCTCTAGATGAGCAAGGTCATCGGCAATGGCTTGAGCTAGTTCAGGATGACCCATATTCTGTATCAGGGCGGTCCGGGGACCAAGCAATGGCCTAAACTGATGGAGAGAAAGCCCGTCATGGAGAATCTTATCGATCACCATGTTCATCAAGGAAAAGAACGAGCGCACTTCTAAACAGATGTTAAGCCGGGATGGATCTTCATCCACCATCAGCGCCCTCGCCAAATCATGGAGGCGAGATGTAGGTTCTGCATAAGGGAAAAGAGGATTTTAGAATCTTCAGTCAAAAAAAAAACTGATGAATGTATACTTAGTTGGAGGGCTCTTACCCGCCATCTTTGGTGTGACTTCAGGGATGGGCGAGTTTACCAGAGGAGTATCTATCACTGGGATATTGTCAACTGCAGCTGACTCCTCAGTATGCTCATCTATCTCAACAGTAGCTGTAGTAGCTGATTCCGAAAAAGCGGCGGGAAGAGGAGTGCCTGCCACTACACAAAGGGAATTTCTCAGACTCCTTTAATTATAGTAGTATTGGCCAAATGGCTGGTCCTATAATTAATTGAAGAGAAAATTCATACCTTCTTCTGGATAGTTGCTTCAGAAAGTCTCCACCAAGAGTATCGCCACCACTGTGATAGAGCATGTAGCAGATCATCCATGGCGGTATTGTTGTATAAACCAGCTTCCACGAAGTCTTCCATTGAGAAGTCTGGAAAGGGAAAGCATTAGGAAAAAAAAACAAATGCAACTGAAAATGGGCAAACAATCGTAAGGCGACTTACCTCCTACAGTGGGGTTAGCTTGCCTAGTCTCGGTTTGTGCATTTGTCTCCTGCAATTTCTCTAAAAGAGCAAAAAGCGAAGAGGCAATTAGTGGGGTAATGAATTCGAAGTCATTCAATTCTCGCATTCGCCATCCAGAAGAGGAGTTATCGATGTTAGATGTACCTGGGTTCACCGAATCAGGTCCTACATTGGTATTCCCAGGTTCCTCCGCCATAGCCCCATACATTTGTTGAGTGAAGCTAAGCTCGACATGGGTGGAACTAGGCCCAGCAGAATCATGGTGAGGAAAATCAAAGCCAGAATCATAATCTCTAAAACCCCCTGCATGGGAACGGAGAAATGTCAATCTACAAAAGGCCGAAAATTAAAAAAAAATCAGATTACATTACGGAGAAGTGTTACCTCCGTCACTGACTGGATCATCGCTGGACCGAGGATGCACGCGAGTCTTATGGGCTAACTTCTTTCGTTTAACCCCTCGAGAAGGTCGAAATTCTTCTTCTTCAACAAATTTTCCTGAAAATTCAGTTAAATGAGGAGTCCAATAGAGAGGATGAGAAAACGAAGGGGAAAAGGAGAGAGTACCGAGGTTCTTCTCATAAACTGCAGCCTCCGCTTGGTCCTCTCCTAAAGTCCCAGCGTCAGAGTTGTGGAACTCCTCCTCAGTCTCGTTTGACGGATGAGATTGGCGGCGCTTCCTCTGAGCTTGAACGGCATCTTGGGGGTGTCTGAGTGTCGGCTCGCAATGATGCTTCAGCCGCCAAATCTGAGATAGCCCTCACAGAGACCGACTCATTAGCTACTAATAGCCAACTGCAATGAAGAAAAGTCGACTCCAGCTGACGGTCTGAACTCGGTGGACTAAATCTAGCATCGGTACATCCTATGACGCTCCACAACCACGCTCGAAGGCCATCCACAAGTCCACCACGAACTTGGAGCCATCGGTTCGGGTTCCCAACATAAAGTTGGTAAATGTAGCGGCCCCAGCTTGCGAGGAAAATAAGGCTCAATGAAGCATTCCTCTTTTACTCGGAAAGTGAGATACCCTGGCCTGATGTTCACTAGCCAGTTGAAACAGCCAATGTCAAGTGAAGTCTGCAGTGTCTTCGGCACCTCCTCGTCGACCAAGGACTCACCATATTGACCGGAGAATCGAGGAAAACATCTAGAAAAGATCCACCCTCTATGAATCTGCATCTGTTTCTTGACCTCTGTAAAGCCGCGCCCCTTCCATCTGCAATCCTCTACCAACCGCAAGAAAGGAGTAGACGAATCTGTGGAACGGTCCGACATCATGTCGGACGATGAAAGACCGCCAAGCCATCAAATAGGTATATGGAAGCTCTACTGACGGAAGGAATACGAGATGATGGCTCATCCTTTCCTCGAGTAAACGCCTGACTATATGCCGCAATCCACGATGAATATTGGCCACCATTACCGGAAGGAGAGAGAGTTCCTTCGTGTGGGCAAGCTGAACTGCAGGATAAAGGACCTCCAAAGGTAAGGCATCACCAGATTGATATGGAACCACACATTTCTTCACCTGATCGCAAGATAGCCGGCTAGAAGAGTTGTCGGCTGGATAGGCTTCACCGCATGCCACAGAAAGGTTGCAAACTTGGTCCCTGGGGGAAAACCATCTTTGGCGTAGCTGAGCGTGTAGGAGTTAGCCTCGGACCTCTCGATCAGTTCATTAACCTCCGAAGGAGTGAACGGTGACAGTTCTCATATGTCCTCGCCGAGTTGTCCTCAAATCTTTGGAGCAGATAAATGGCTGAGCTGCCAGACTCACTTGCGATTTCCTTTGGCATAAGGTTCAGATTGGGCCAGAGCTATATTATAATGACAAGTGAGATCCCATAAAGTCTTGTAACGGTCGGGTGTGTGTTTCTTCAGCTGACTCAGTTCCTGATTGGAAGGGAAGTACTCCTCATAAAGCATCTTCCCCATGGGTAAACCTGAAATTCGGTACATCTCATGTAAAGCCAGCCCCAACTCGCCGTGTTTAGTGAAAAATGTATTCGAATCTGGATTATAGAGCTCGAATAAGGTGAAGAAATGGTTGGTGCTGATTGGAAGGCCATACATGGTGGCAATTCTTGAATCTGAGCATAAGCATGAAGTTCTCCATCCCATCGGTTGAGGACGTAGTTTGTCAGGCGTCCCCACCAATGTTTACCTGATGAGTGAACCCAGCCGTAAAATCTATGACTAGATGGCGGCATCTATCGCCCCAACGTAGCGAGGCGGTTCTTCAAAGTCGAGGCAAGAATAAAAGTTCATCACGGGCGGTGTGTCCAACCCCACAATTAGGGATGAAGGCGATAATCACGATTCTGTTGGAACACAGGCCGGCTGGCGGGTAATAAACCCGCAATGGATATGATCATGCTCCTCGGTCAGATGCCAAGACATACGGCGTGTCACAGCATGGTGTCTGAGGTCGGTCAATGAGAGCTGATGAGGTATCCGGGGAATATACAAAGGACCTCCGTCGTCTTTGTTCAACCACCGCTCACTCTCGATAAAAGCCGATCCGGATCCTTAACCGAAGCCAACGATAATCTATTTTTGCAAAGGTTCGGAGCCGGTGTCTTTACAAGTGGCGACGGTGACCAATAGTCCGAGAATGCGGAACTCCCCTCAAATGCTGTCTGAATCGTCTCGCTGATGTACCGGTGCAAATCGAGGCGAGATAAAAATCGCGGATCGCCACACGCGGAATAATATTCACTATGGCGTCCATCAACCGTAAGTCGGAAAAACTCCCGAGGAATAATCAACTGAAATCAGAAAATATTCAGTTAGTAAAAGGCGTTGAATTCATCTTACATAGATTAAGTCATGACTTTATAACGGGTACGACGATTTCATCCGTATCGAATACTCAGAGAACGATAAATATAGTCGTATAAACAAAGCAGCAATATATCCCGTTCTACAGAGCATGGATACGGTATGAAATCGCTCCCATTAAAGATATCGAGACGGGTGATGACCAAGCAAAACCAATCTTTGAAGCGTCAATCCCCACGAAGGAGAATCTCGGCTCTTCCCAATCGCCTCACAAAGGAGAGCGAAGCGGGGTCGTAACGAGTGTACACATGAGAGGTCCCCACAAAGGAGGATTTCGGCTCTTCCCAATCGCCTCACAAAGGAGAGCGAAGCGGGGATACAACGTATATATATACAAGAAGATGATAACGCTGGCGCACCACCGAAAGAAGGAGGCGTGCATTCACGCGGCGTGCGAGTTGATCGACCCCTTGGAACATGAGATCTTCGCGACGACATCGAAAACTGCAAAAGAAGACAAATAGAGTCAGATACATAGTTGAAAATCAACAAATAAAGTGTCAAAAAAGCCCGTTTGGTCAGGTTGCGGCTCATCGACCACGACCTGGACACCAACGGACTACACAGTCCGACGCCGAGCACCCGACGAGCAACCGGGCTTCGGTCAAGCGTGATGCCCGGCCTAACCAGCCCGGCGGCCGTGGCCGCTGGCTTGTGAGCTGGCGCCCGATCTTAAACGCCAATGCTTACATGCCTGTATCAGCGCTGATTGCCGATCCCTTCTTCTTCCCTGCACACGTTGAAACAACAAAACAAAATTAAAAAAAAGAGAAGAAGAAGAAGAAAAAGGCGTTGTAAGACACTAGTGCATGTACCTCGTTGTTTGAGAGAGATGAGACGGCGAGAGACGAGTTGAAAACAAGAGAAAAAGAGCACAAGGGGGGGGGGCCTAGGTCAGAGGCAAAGGGATGATCATGGGTATTTATAACAACTCCTAATGGGCCCAAATCAATTCTAATTAGAACTCTAATCAGCCCCTAATTAGGAGTCCCAATTAGAACCTTATCCGGATGTCAAAATAGTGCCAAATCAGTCCGTTGATTGGCTCCTACTCCCTCTGCCATATTTGGAAGGATTAGAAGATTTATTGGGGATAGCACCTCATGAAGGATTACATCGACGCCAATCAACGCTACGCCTCTAATCCTACTCCAATCGTGAATATGAGTATAAACTGTTTCCTAATTCGTCGAGAAGTTCCCAGAAGAATATTCCCATAAAAAATATTCTTAGGGATAACTCGATCGTCTGGATTACATCGACGCCAATCAACGCGTCGCCCCTAATCCTACTCCAATCAGGAATACGAGTATAAACTATTTCCTAATTTTTAACGAGAAGTTCCTGGGGAATATTCTCATATTCTTAAGGATAACTCGATAACCCTCAATTTCCTCCCCTTTGTGAAATTCGAAATGAGGATTTGCAAAGCCGATTGTTTCCTGTTCCAACTAGGAATCCTCCCGCTGTGGTCAAACCAACAACACACGTGATGATGGAAGAATTAGCTGATGGAGTGCTATGAAATTCTGCACATTCGACACCAGTCAACGTGTCGCCAACAAAGAGTTCACCGATATACGGAGAAGTCCAAAAGTTTGATGGTTAGTCAAACAACAACCAACCAACGCGAGTTACAAACAAAACTCACCTACCGGCTTGATTCAAGATTTCAACAAGCGGTCGACGTTAAATACAAAGATCGCGGACCCCATCAGAAATCCTACAAAGTACTGATGATCTGAAGGAATTAAGCTAACTTTCGGGACCCTTTGCCGACTGAAGGCCGGGAACCATCATGTCGAAAGTATTCCAGGCTCGCCTATAAAAGAACGAGGTCAAACACTTTGGAGGGTATCTGTAGGCGTTAGAAAATGCATACAAGATCCCGAAACCAACTTCGTGATGGGAAGTCGGTGAATGACAACCCATCGGATAATAATGGATGTCGAATCGCTGAGATACGAACCCGATGGCAAACCTGCGTCAAACACGGTTCAAGCGGACTTGAGCAGAGCGTCAGTTTGAAGCTGTTGAGCGGAACAAACCAAGAGTTAGTCGGGAACTAGATCTGAGCGGAATCTAAGTGCAGGGAAGACCAAGAGTCGAGTAGGCAGGACCTAAACCCTAAGATCGGAAAACGGCGAGCTAAACGCAAACCGAGGCCACAAAGAAAATGAGGCAACTTCGGCTATGTTGACCGAGGTGACTCTGCCAACATAGCCGAGGTGGCTCGGCCTTCATGGTGAGCCACCTCGGCCAACAGTGAGGTGCCTAAGTCAAGTGGTAGAGGTGGCTCGGCCATCATGGCCGAGCCACTCGCCAACTTGACCGAGGTGCCTAAGTCAAGTGGTAGAGGTGGCTCGGCCATCATGGCCGAGCCACTGGCCAGGCCGAGGTGGCTCACCATGATGGCCGAGCCGCACACCCCCGATGCTATAAATAGGGGGTCTCCTTCGATTCGGCGGTTGGATTTTGGATCTCTTGGAAGACTCGCTAGAGCCCCGCAGATCCGATTTTGAAGTTAGAAGATCAAGACTTTGTACAGGTTGAGCATTGATCAAGAGAAGAGGCGAGATCCGGATCTCGAGGAGTTCATTGCGGCTCGATCTACACAAAGAAGGTAGAGAACCGGCTCGAGTCTCGCCAATCGGGTCAACTTCGGTTACCCTCTAGGCTAAGCTTCGTCTTAGTCTCAGGGCGAGCGTGTGATTTCTCCTAGTAGATCTCACCCGCTCCGGCAATCACCTCCTTCGTGAGTTGGTCCCTGTCATTCAGATCTATGCCGCCTAGGTCGATTTATGGATTTACCCTCTAGGCTAAGCTTCGTCTTAGTCTCGAGGCGGCGTGTGATTTCTCCTAGTAGATCTCACGCTCCGTGATCACCTCCTTCGTGAGTTGATCCCCGTCGGTGTCTTACTTCCTTCGTGAAATAAGCACTCTAGATCCACAGATCTCGTATCTAGATCTCCACTTGGATTAGGATTGCGCGGTGGTCCACGGACATAAAAATTCCCTGGCACAGGCAAAGAACCCACACGAGCGAGGATCCGATAAACGGATCCCGCGTTTGTTCTAAAAGGGTTAAAAAGTTGTAATCTTTTTGATTTTCATTGTAAGCCTTATAAAAAGGCGATATTGAATTTTGTTGTAGGCGACTGAAGCTGTAACAAGTTCGAAATCAATGACAATCAAAATAACTTTCCCCGCGAACACTTCTGAATATACGCCCGGGCTACCTTGTCTTCCGGCAGGGGAGGAAGTGCTTCATCGAGCCTTATCAGGCGTATCGCTTTTCAAGGCAATTCGGCTATGATCAACTATACATCGGGAACCCCAATCCTCATCTCGCATTAATCGGCAATATTTACGAAGGGGCGAGGGCTTGGTATTACTCAGTAGCGTGTTGCACCGGAGCCACATTCCGTCTCCCATACAAAGTACCCAACACTTACACTTCCTTGAGTTTCTGCACGTGGTTCCATGCTGCGTCAAAGATTCCCGAGTACAAGATTTACATCTCCTGCCTCAAGACCATCCGCAAGATGTATGAATCAAAACGAAGCTCTAAGAAGTCATCGCGCTTGCAGGGGATCGATGAATTTCTATCTTCCGAGCAGGAAGCTGCCGAAGGGGAGAAAGCCGAAGCTGCTGCTACAACCAAGCAAGGGTCCACAGTTGCTGAGGTTGAGAAAAAGAAGGCGGCAGGAAAACGAGCTTTGACGGCGGTTATGAAAAACGGGCATGGCAGAAACTATTGGTGGAGTCCCTGACCTCCAAAACCGAACAAGGAACAAAGCTTATGGAGAGTGCTTTCAAGTCTGCACCTGATGTTCCTGTATTGGAAGAGGAAGCACAGGAATCATCTGTGGCGGGCCTCTCCCATCAAGTTGGGCTCCGTTCAACGGGGCCTACATTGGCAGGCGGGGCTTCCTCTTATCACCCCATTGATGAGGAAGGCGGTGATGAGTCTGAAGCGGGATGCGTGACCGCCCCAGAAGCGTTCCTGCTCAGCCACCGCAGAGGGTTCCACCGGAGCCGAAATTGAGAAGGCTAGTGGATCTCTCTCCTCTTCAGCGTTAATACCTATACCGGAGGCTTCGCGAGCTAGTCCAGCAACTGGATTACTATCTAAGCCGATTACCACCGAAAGTCTAGGGAGGTCTTCTGAGAAAGTATCCTATGGAACTTCTAAAGATGAAGGCTTTTGGGATGGACTTCCGGTGTCGTCTCCCGGTAAAGCGTCAGCTTACGCCTCCATTTCCCCTCAAGGTAAATGTTACAATCTTAAATTTCTTCTGCACTTCTCTTTTGTATTTCTAGCAGTTTTCCTTGTGTAGGATCTCTAACCAGAGAGGCAACTCTTCCAACCGATCAACCGGTGGCTACTATTTCTCTTCCTGATCAACAAGCAGCAGCTACTTCTCTGGTAACAACTCCACCTGCGATATCGGCGCCACTTGTGATTTCTCTCCGCCCTGCCCCTGAGACGAGCATTCCTAGTTCACTCCCTGTAGAGGCCTTCACTGTTCTCCCCTCGAGTCCCTCGACTCTGGGAGTTTTGGTGCCGTCCGTCGCATCTTCGCCAGTTTCTTCAGTCGCCATCACACGTACTTTCGCGACCGGTGGCAACTTCGTCATCTCCTATATCCTTCTTGAGTCCGATGGATGCTCCCAATTTGCTTGGGACATTCGTTGAACAGTTAGAACAGATGATGAGGATGACAGTGGAAGCCGTTAGTGCCGGTCGAAGCAATTTTGAGTCCTTCAGGCCGCTCTTGCTGAATTATCTGAACAGCATCGAATACTTGGGCGATGCTCAATGCACTAAGCGTTGCTCAGAAGGCATTTCACGCCTGGAAGGAGACTTGAAAGCACTTCAAGACTTAAACTGCATTGACCTTGAGGCTCGCCTTGAGTCCACATTTGCCGACGTTTGAACCCAAGCCATACACCGTTATGAATTTTTTCAGAAGAACTTAGGCTAAAAAGAAATACAAGTTGCATCCTCGAAAACTCAATGCGATCAATGGCAAAATGAATTGACTTTCATGACCTCTACTATGCAGGCCACCCGAGACTTGATTGCCACTACTGAAAAGACCATTGTTCAACTCCAAGCGGAGTTGGATCAGCAAAAGGCCAAGTTCTCTCGGGAGGAAGCTGATGTGAAGGATCTCCTTCGCAAGAGTGTGGAAATTTACAATGATTATTGTAAAGAGGTCCAGGCTTTGGAGGAGATGAAAAGGGAAGCTATTGCCGCTGCACCAGACAAGGAGGGACTGAGAAGAGAGGCTGCGGCAATGGTGCGAGCCGCTCATGAAAAGGATGTTGCTGAAGTCAAATTCTGGCTCGCATCTATCACGCTGAGGGGACCATCAGCTTAATTTTGTACCCACCCCCCCTTTTTTTGGACAACAATGATTTGGATAAAAATGATACTATTTTACTTTTTTCATCGTCTCTTTTCTGTGTTTGACACAATGAAAAATAAATGAGAATGCCAGATGTACATTGTTAACTTAGCCTGACTATATACTTGCGGTTTGAACAAGATTTTGAGGACCTATCGCTCTATTGATGAGAGTCGATAAGCTTAGGTTTTGTGATTTGAACGAGGCTTAGCACTTGTGGTGTGAACAAGGCTTTGGGCTTGTGGTGTGAACAAGGCTTTGGGCTTGTGGTGTGAACAAGGCTTAGGGCTTATCATCTCATTTAGCAGGGTTGATAAGCTAATTGTGATTTAAGCGAATATGAGGACCTATCATCCTATTGAAGAGGATTGATAAGTTGATTGCCATTTAAGCAAATTTGAGGACCTATCATCCTATTAAAGAGGATTAATAAGTTGATTGCGATTTAAATAAATTTGAGGACCTATTATCCTATTGAAGAGGATTGATAAGTTGGTTGCGATTTAAGCAAATTTGAGGACCTATCATCCTATTGAAGAGGATTGATAAGTTGGTTGCCTGAAACATAAGCTGAATCTAGGCTTTATGGGGATGATAGTTACCAAAAAGATGACATCAAATTAACCATATTTTGAGGGTTTTATCCTCTTATAAGAGTGGTGGGGGAATCTCACTTGTACCCCTTTAAGGTTTTTCAAGAGTTTGACTGACTCCTTGTCAAAGGAGTTTTTTTCAAGTCCAAAATTTGGCTAAGTGTTGGACTCAAAACGCGGAGGTGAGCCTCGCGTTTAAAATTTGAAACACTAGGGTGATCCCTACGTTTGAGAATTAGAACGCGGAGGTGAGTCTCGCGTTTGGAGTTTCGAAACGCTAGGGTGATCCCTGCGTTTGAGAATTAGAATGCAGAGGTGAGCCTTGCGCTTGGAATTTTGAAACGCTAGGGTGATCCCTGCGTTTGAGAATTAGAACGTGGCGATGAGCCTCGCGTTTGGAAGCTGAACCAACTTAAACGCGGCGGTTATATTTTAAATGAGGATTTCCTCCTTGATTTCGTATAAATAGACCCCCCGACGTAAAATTAAAA
This sequence comes from Asparagus setaceus, assembly GCA_012295165.1. NCBI lineage: Eukaryota > Viridiplantae > Streptophyta > Magnoliopsida > Asparagales > Asparagaceae > Asparagus > Asparagus setaceus. Next base: position 51,849,356 of record CM022706.1, on the reverse strand, counting down.
ATTACCAAAGATAAAATCAAGAGCTGTTCGTCTCCTTTGCAATTTCGAGAGATTTTGTTTTCTCAAAACTCTTTTCGAGTTTTTCCAGTCTTTGATCTTCCGAGGTTCCTCAATGGCTCCTGAAAAGGCTGTTCGTAAGATCAAGGGAGTTGTTCAAGGAACTCCTAGCATAACGTCGGACGAGGTTTCAGGTGGCCCATCGGTTTCAGCGGCGTCGCTGCCGTTGCAAACCCCCTTGCATCGAAGTATGCTGGGGTTTTCGAACTCGTTTTGATGGGTTCAAGTTCTTGAAGAACCCAATATCGAACTCTGCGTTTCATATTTGGAACGCGGAGTTGATATTAGTAATTGAGACACAAGGTTGACCCTTGCGTTTCACAGTTGGAACGCGGGGTTAACCCTTGCATTTTATGCTTGGAACGCAGAGTTGGCCACTGCGTTTCTGTAGTTGGAAACGCAGGGTTGACCCTTGCGTTCTGTAATTAGAAACGCAGGGTTGACCCTTGCGTTCTGTAGTTGGAACGCAAATGTGGCCTTCACGTTTTATTTTGGCCATCTTAGGCTCTCTTGTGATTCATTCACTTTCTCAGATTTTTTATCTTCTTTTGTTTGTAGTTCTCTATGCTGACAGGCCGCTTTCCTTTGCACATTACTTCGGCCATTCGGGCTGGATGGACTACAACGCAGTTTTCGATCTTCGCCGAGAGCTTCCAATGACCCGAGATGATTCTTTGGAAAGAACGATGATGATTCATCGTGTGAAACATTCAACCTTTAAGGCCATCATTACTGATGTAAATCTTTTGGCGCCGGCGCGCCGTGATCGAATCGAGAAGTCGGAGTTCTTCTTCAGGGATCGTATCGAGGCAGACGATGATATGGTCTGCGTTGAAGATTCCAAGATGCTGGGTAATGTTAACGATCGTTTCCTCTTTTTGCCCAACATGAAGCAGATGTATCCGCTTTCCCATTTCCAAAGCATCTCCTGCGGTAGGCATTTGGACTGAGATTTGGTTGAGGAGAAAAGCAGGGTATCTGTCGGGACTCTAACTCACCAAACAGTTCTTCTTTTATGGGGCGTAATTATGAGGTGAAGGGCTTAAGGCCAGGAGAGTTTCACAGAATAGACCCCAGTCAGGAAAAGGTCATTCCGGCTAATATTTTTATTCGTCGATTTATCGCCGCCCAAGGCGAATTCCCTGCTCAAGAGTTTAGGGCCCCTGGGTGGATATACTCCTCTGATGGGGGATGGTGGGTTCGTATGATAGATTTTGTTATCGACGAACTGCGAACGCCACTCACTTTGTCCGAGCTCGAGATTCCGGTGATGGCCGCGCGTAACGGCATCATTCAGAATTTCTACAGTCTCTTTGCCATCTTGGAGAATTATAATCCTGATACTTGCACCTTCTTCACGCCTGTCGGAGAGCTGAGTTTTGCTCTTCATAAAATGTACGCAGTATCAGGTCTACCATTTGGTGAGCTGCCATATGAAGAATTTGTTCCTGGAACCGAGGAGCTTTCTATCTTGCGGGCGGTATGTTAGGATATTTATGCCACCTTCTAGAAAGTGATGTGTCACTTCCATATATGTGCCAAGCTGACCGGGTTACAATCAAAGGCCAAACAAAGGCCCCGAAATAAATATATATTTCGTGATTTGCACAACAAGGATCGTGATGACTTCGCCTTCAGTGAGCTCCCCAAAGTCATCTCGGCCCGCATTAATGCCTCCAGTGCCTATTATATCAATGAAATTCGGGAGGATATCTTTCCCTCTGCCACGAGGTTTGAGAGTTTCCACTATCAGGCGGAAACTCCTATTTCTAATAATGACACCGCTATCGGATTTTGATAATCGGTTGAAGCGCTATGCGGTTCCCTCCAAGCAGATTGAGTCCATCCTGGTCGAGGTTGTATACCGCGTAGCGCTTTTAGCCCATGGGAGGCCGATAAGTCTCCTTTCGGCTATGGTTAGTTGTCTGCAGTATGGCTTACGGGAATTGACTTCGGAGTTCTTGGATGTAAGGGAAATTGGGCTGAAGGGAGATAGGAAATTGAAGACTCCCCAGCCACGCGTACCAATGCCGTACACTTATTTGATGGCCTGGTTTGTTATGCACTGCCCTTCATTAATGACGGGGGTTAGTGACACTGGAAATGTCCCATTTGTACAGCGGCTTGAGTCAGGCAAATGGGTACATTCGTACATAGTTCTTGTCACGCCCCGCTTCCCAAAATACACGGAAACGGTACGTGGACAAGCCCGCGACGTATTAGGTTGAGGAGAAATACGAACAGAAAAAAATATTTCTTCTCAATCTAATACGCCAAGCGTCAAGTAATCATAAAAGTACATCACACCACGCATCCCAATCACAACCGTAAGAATAAAATAATAATCCGTAACGTGAAGTACATATCACCAAAAAATAATATCGGGACTATAAAAGAGTCCACATGTCCAAAACAATACATGTAGCTAAGACTAGAGAATCACAAAATAAATATCCACCGAGCTAAAATGGAAATCTTGAGAGAAGTCTAAGGTTCATCAAACTACCGAAAATAAAAGGAAACTAAGCTTATTTCGATCTACTCCGTCGTCGGAAGGTTCTCCCTCTTGAAAACTCGGCTCAAGTGCATCTCCATCTTGAACTGTCCGTCATCTAAATCGGCGTACACCAAGAGAATGGAGTACGCCGCGGTATAACACACGCAAGATCCCACAAGCAATGGCGGTATAATAATAATGCGAATGAATGCAGTAATCAGAAAAATACGAACAAATCAAGTATAACAATACGGTTAACCAACCATGAAAATCCGGTTGAGATTGATATTTAGAAATATACAAAACGAGACCTAGCACGTCGAGCGAAATAATCCAAACAAGAAAACCCTCATGTATATACCATATGTCTCGAATTGTAAATAACTAAATATTAACCTCAAACTATACACGGATGGAACATACAACTGGGAATAAGCATCAACATGCCAACTCATGTGTTCTAACTATCTAGCCATCCTATAACAGGTCTCGGGTCTATATCTCACAAGAGTCGAAGTTCATATTATTTGGATAACTGACGGTTCATATTCCTCTGGCATCCAATTTCCGCGATCTACTGCCCGAGGACTACGCTAACCGGACTTGTCCCGACACAAGCGTGACTCGTGTGACGAACAATTTCACCGCCACGCGCGAAAACAAGATCATCGTCAAACCACCCCCAAGTGCTAAAATAAGATCACTTGGCACGGGTCTGGAAGATACATAAATAGGCACATCCGAATACATGAACCAAGACTTTCCCATCCCACGGTCTCAGGCAAGTCAAGTCAACGATGCCGATATATCAAACACGGGTTCACCTCCTAAGCAGGGTCAACACATACATGTCACTAGGTCATGTTCATGATAAACCAAGTCCCTAAGTCATGAACTACTATGGTTCGGGACACAACAAGACGATGTATAGATGCAATATAAACAGAATATAATAAAGGCATGAAGCTCGTAAAACAGGGATAATCAATAAACAATACAAATGTGAGAACACGATCCGTGAATAGCTAATTACATACGTAACTGATAATTCTATTAACTCACTGATCAGCTCTTAAAACTTCTCAATATGGAATAACGCATGCAATTACTCTACGTATCAACGTCATGTATTATAAACAGTAACGTGAATAACTATCGACAACGGTGCAACATGAAAATGCGAAAAGGAGAAGTTAACCATATGAAATGATGCGGTTTTCAACATAAATTCCCATGAAAATCCTTTAACTAATTCTCAACATAATTATCCAATATTTCTATAAAAATACTTTTTCTCTTTAATATTATTTATGAACGATAACTATTTTTATTTTCATAAATCAACAAAATCTCTTAAAATATTCCAAAAATTCTTTTCTCCTCAGATAATTTTCTTTTAATTATAACAATTAATTAAAATACTTTTTACTCAAAATAAACTATTTTCACTAAATAATTTCTTTAAACATATTTTCATAATTATAATAAATACTAAAAATATCCTAAAAATACATTCTTACTTCCAAATAGCACTAAATTAATCATAGATCAATTCTAACCTATTCAACCATCACGGATAATTTTATACTATCAATATTCACCAAAATATAATCGATAACCGCACATATGATAATAAATTGGCACGAACCAACTATACATATACAAATAATCCACACGGTATAAAATTAATTATAATATGACAAGGCAAGAGGGATCTTGCCTCGGGTTGTCGAACGGATTGACCACACCGAACTGCATACGACGGCCGCTAATCGGCACGACGGCCGAGCGACGAAGCGATGATCACAACAAATGACGCATCGACCGCACGAACCGCACGAGGCGACGCATGATCAATGGCTCGACGGCAGCCGGGTCTTGGCGTGAGACGCGCGAGGTTTGGCCGAGGTGAGGTCGCGGGTTCGTGCGAGGAGCGAGGCGAGGTCAAGGTCGGATCGGGAGGCGTGGAGGAAAAGGAGGTGGTGCGGCCGGAGGTTGGTCGGGAGAGGCCGGAGGTGGTGGTGGGCGGCGGGCCGAGGGCTGCGGATATGAGATAGCGAGTGTGGAGGCCGGGAAGGTGTGGAGGTGGGAGGTTCTCACATGAAAATGGCCTGTGGAGCCGAGTCACAGGAGAGGAAAGGGTGGGAGGCAAGGAAGGTGGCTCTGTGGAGGGCCAAAAGGGGAGAGGGGAAGGAGACGAGGGGAGGGGGGGCGGTGGATGGAAGGAGGGGAAGGCGGAGAGGGAGGCGGAAAGGGAGGAATAAAAGATATAATATAAATATAAATATATATATATATATATATATATATATATATATATATAACAACACAAGGAGAAATAATGGGAGCCCAAATTGAATATATAATGTAGCTAAATCATAAACATAAATATAAAACTCTATTTTGAATTCAGAGAGAATCCTGAAAATTTGAGAAAATATTAATAATACTTTTAGAAAATAATATTTAATTTTAAATACTAAAAATAATATTTAATATTTAAATACCAAAAATAACATTTAATATTTAAACACTAGAAAATAATATTTAACTTTCAAATACTAGAAAATAATATTTAATCTTCAAATACTAGTAAAATAATATTTTATACTTAAATACTAGAAAAATATGTACCAAAAATATTAGAATAATACTAGAAAAATATGTACCAAAAATATTAGAATAATACTAGAAAATAATATTTAATTTTAAATACTAAAAATATCCTAAAAATACATTCTTACTTCCAAATAGCACGAAATTAATCATAGATCAATTCTAACCTATTCAACCATCACGGATAATTTTATACTATCAATATTCACCAAAATATAATCGATAACCGCACATATGATAATAAATTGGCCTGAACTGAACTATACATATACAAATAATCCACACGGTATAAAATTAATTATAACATGACAAGGCAAGAGGGATCTTGCCTCGGGTTGTCGAACGGATTGACCACACCGGACCAGACATGACGGCCGCTAATCGCACGACGGCCGGTTTAACGAGCGATGACGGGCCGAACAACACGCACGACCAGCACGAACCTGACGAGGCGGCGACGGATCGACGGCGGAGGCTCGACGGCGCCGGGTCCGGCGGAGACTCGCCAGGTTTGGCCGAGGGGTGAGGCCGCTGGGTTCGTGCGCAGATGAGGCTGAGGTCCGCGGGTCGGCCGGAGGCAGAGGAAAAGGAGGTGGTGCCGGAGGTTGGTCGGGGAGAGGCCGGAGGTGGCGGTGGTTGGTCAATGAGGGGTCATGATGCATGAGGATGGGGTGGGCTGAAAGGTGGAGGTCAAGGAGGTGGAGCAGGGATGTTTCGGGCGGCGAGGGCGGGTCGGCATGGAGCGAGTTTTGAGAGGAAAGGGCATGGAGGGATGGCAATTGGTGGAGGAGGGTATATGGATATAGGATATATATATATATATATATATATATATATATATATATATATATATATATAATATATATATATATATATATATATATATATATATATATATATATATATATATATATATATATATATATATATATATATATATATATATATATATATATATATATACGTCAAATACCAAGCTCAGGTTTATAAAATTATTAGTAATATCAAGAATCAAGATTAGGATGAAAGTATTCATGCAATTATTGAATATATAATGTAGCTAAATCATAAACATAAATATAAAACTCTATTTTGAATTCAGAGAGAATCCTGAAAATTTGAGAAAATATTAATAATACTTTTAGAAAATAATATTTAATTTTAAATACTAAAAATAATATTTAATATTTAAATACCGAAAAATAACATTTAATATTTAAACACTAGAAAATAATATTTAACTTTCAAATACTAGAAAATAATATTTAATCTTCAAATACTAGTAAAATAATATTTTATACTTAAATACTAGAAAATAATATTTAATATTAGAAAAGTAGTATTAGAAAATACGATCAAAAATATTAGAATAATACTAGAAAAATATGTACCAAAAATATTAGAAAAATAATGACGAGAATTCACTGTGTTACATCCTACCCCTTTAAAATAAATTTCGCCCTCGAATTAAATAAAATTGGTGCACAAAATCCAATGATAGAGATATGTAACACATATGCAAGATTTAAGGTAAACCGTGATATTCATAAACAGGGAAGAAAGAAAAGAAAAAATAATTAACGACACAAGATAAGATATAATAGATGACAGCCTAAGACTCAACATACATTTAGTAGAGATAGTCAAATACAATAATACGTATGCATAACTACACACAAGAGTCAATTATAAAACCCAAATTAAAGTATAAATATTGGGTGAACAAATTAGCATAGAGTCAAAATAGATGGTAATTATAAAATAATGAGAAATCCACAAGGTTCTAATTATATACATTATTTGAATATGCACAATATCATATGGAAATCCATAGGGCAAAATAATACATTTAATAGCCGATAGTAGAAAGTAAAAAGCATATCAATAATGGACGAGATAAAAGGCATAAAATTATATGTAATAAGCATGTAGTTATATATTCATAACATTGAACGTAAAGACGTAAAATAAAATATCAATATATAAATTTAAAACATGATAATAGTCAAATTACATAAAGGGTAAGAAGTACACAATATGCATTGTCATGGAATCAAGGTATATATCTTATAATTAACATAATCACACAAAATAGATAATTCATAAATATGATAACAACGCAGCTTAAGGAAGGACAATGAAACACAACCAAAGATAACAAAATCCAAAAGCGATAAATATATGAATAAAATTATGCTAACGGTAACAAGTTAGATACAAACATAACAATTCAAAGTTAAAGACGACAAACAAAAGTAAATGTAACATTTAATGGCTAAAGTTAACAAACCCGAACATAAAGGTAATTAAAAAATATAAGACAAACAATTTAATGGCTAAAAATGACAACCTCGATAGAAAATAAAAGTAAAGATATCACAATTAAGCCAAGGATAGTAACCCGTGATCTTAAGAACAACAAGTCAAAAGGTGGTAAGGACTTAGGTGTTAAAATTTAACACAAAACTATCACCATAAAATAACTCAAATAAGCAAAAATTCCATTGCTAAAGGTAGCAACTTTGACCAAAATATAACAAAATCTAAAGTGTAAATAATATTAAAAGAACACAATTATGCTAAAGGTAACAAACTTCTACACAAATGTATCTGAGCTCAAAATAATATCAAGATGCTAAAGGTAACAAACTTTTAGAAGTGAAACAATACATATAATAAAAACATGCTAAAGGTATAAAGTTATAAAGAAAATATCAATTCATAACTATAAGTAACAAAGTTTTAAATGAATATAACAATTAATGGTTAAGAGTTATAATTTTAACAAAAGGTCACAAGATAAATGTAAGGACTCGACAAATGATCTAAAAAGACAAAGCGACAATTAAGCCAAAGTCGCGGGCCAAAGATAACAAACCTTAACTTAAAGGTACCAAATCTCAACTTAATGATACCAAAATCTAAAATTTAAAAATAAAAATATCATGCCGACCAGAACAAGTGTGTAATAGATAACCCTTTAATGAAAAAGAATTTATAGCTAAAGGCTTATAAAATTCAAAGCTAGTAATAGTTAATAGTTAGAGTTAACAAAGCCCAACAAGGTAATAATTTAAGGTTAAAGGTAACAAGGTTCAAATCAAATTTGATAATTTCAACTCAAAGTTAACAATAGGAAATAAGCATAACACTGTTAAGCTAAAATTAATAGCTAAATGTGACAACCTCAACGTAAATGTAACAATGCTTAACTGAAGGTGACAAAATTCAAAATAAAATATACTTTAGTCCAAAAGTATCAAATAAAATTTAAAGGTAACACAATTAGTTAAAAGGTTCATGTTAAAGTTTGATAAACCAAGATGTAGAAATAAAATAGAAATGTAAGAAATAAAGGCAATCAAACTTACGCTAATAGTAGCAAGTACACAAAGCCATCAATTAATCATATTATGTTTGTATATCAATCACAAAGCTGCTATATCAATATAATAATGAAAAATATGTATATAGTACTTATAAATCGTAAAATAGTGTCAACATATTCTGACCAAAATAAACAAATAAATAAAAATGTTGTAGCCAAAGAAAAATTAATAAAATACATATATTGAAATTAAATCATGCAAATCAATGCAACATATCGTTAGGCATATAAAAATCCATACTAAGCCGCAAAACACAATCCTCATCACAAACATACATAGATAAACATATATAAAATCAATAATATTTGTTAATTTTAATTGAACATGATTATTTATCAAATTAATAAGGAATCATATATAATCAAACTAATTAAGATTTACACAATCAAAAAGTATTTATTTAAATCATATATATATATATATATATATATATATATATATATATATATATATATATATATATATATATATATATATATATATATATATATATATATATATATATATAAAATAAATTAAGTATATAAATCCGAATAATAACATAGTCTAAAAAATATACAATATAACACTATGTGTGATAAATAAAATATTATAATAACCAGCACGAGGAAAGAGAAGCTATAGGAAGAGTGTGTAGTCGCGAAACGATGGGATAACAAACAGTGAAAAGCTTCGGGGTCCAAAAGTGATAAAGCAGGAACGGAAGAACAAGAACCTTGCCTGATGCGGAAGAAGGTAATTACAACTAAACTTAGTACTCATAAGCATATCCTAGCATGGTTCTGGAGAAAAGATGGGAATCAAATCACTAGACGAAACGGAAATCAAGGTCAAAATTGGATAAGATAGGGACTAAAATATAACTTACAGGATAAGGGTCTAAACATAGTCTTATGGATGGAATAGTGATATGCATCTAAATTATTTGTCATATTCTTACTGTGAAACTCGGGACTGTGAACTGAGATCGTGACTAGACCTGAGCAGTCTTAATCGATCTGACCTGCATGGGCGACCACCAAAAACCTGTCACGCCCCGCTTTTCAAAATACACGGAAACGGTACGTGGACAAGCCCGCGACGTATTAGGTTGAGGAGAAATACGAGCAGAAAAAAATATTTCTTCTCAATCTAATACGCCAAGCGTCAAGTAATCATAAAAGTACATCACACTCACAGATCCCAATCACAACCGGTAAGAATAAAATAATAATCTAGAACAGGAAGTACATATCACCAAATAAAATAATATCCAGGACTATAAAAGAGTCCACATGTCTGAAACAATACATGTAGCTAAGACTAGAAAATCACAAAATAAATGTCCACTGAGCTAAAATGAGAATACTGAGAGAAGTCTAAGGTTCATCAAACGACTGAAAATAAAAGGAAACTAAGCTTCAGCTCGATCTACTCCGTAGTCCAGAAGGTTCTCCTACTGAGAAAACTCCGGCTCAAGTGCATCTCCATACTGAACTTGTCCGTCATCTAAATCTGACGTACACCAAGAGAATGGAGTACGTCAGCGTGTATAACACACGGCAAGATCCCACAAGCAATGGCAGTATAATAATAATGCGAATGAATGCAGTAATCAGAAAAATACGAACAAATCAAGTATAACAATACGGTTAACCAACCATGAAAATCCGGTTGAGATTGATATTTAGAAATATACAAAACGAGACCTAGCACGTCGAGCGAAATAATCCAAACAAGGAAACCCTCATGTATATACCATATGTCTCGAATTGTAAATAACTAAATATTAACCCCAAACTATACACGGATGGAACATACAACTGGGAATGAGCATCAACATGTCCAACTCATGTGTTCTAACTATCTAGCCATCCTATAACAGGTCTCGGGTCTATATCTCACAAGAGTCGAAGTTCATATTATTCGGATAACTGACGGTTCATATTCCTCTACGTGCATCCAATTTCTGCTAATCTACGGCTCGAGGACTACGCTAACCGATTCCTTGTCCGACATAAGGACTCGTGTGACGAAACGATTTCACCGCCACGCGAAAACAAGATCATCGCCCAACAAACCAGCCCCAAGTGCGAAAACAAGATCACTTGGCACGGTCCGAAGATACATAAACGTACCACATCCAATACATGAACCAAGACTTTCCCATCCCACGGTAGGCGTTAAAAATACTTACAAGATCCCCGATACCAACTCGCGGACGGGAGTCGGCGAATGACAACCCATCGAATGATACGGACGTCGAATAGTTGAGACGCGAACTCGACGCAAGAAACTCACGGCCACAAGCACGGTTTAAACCGGACTTGAACGACGATCGATTTCAGACCGCTGAACCGAACGAACCAAGAATTAGTCCCTAATCAAGTACGACGGAACCCAAGCCCGAGACGGAAAACGCCGAAAACGACGGAAAACGACGCGAAAACGGCGAGCGGGCGGCCAAGCCATTGCCGAGGTACCTCGCCACTTTGGCCGAGCCACCTTGGCTATCTTGTCGAGGTGGTTCGCCAAGTGGTCGAGTTAATAACACCCGATTCGTATAAATAGGGGTGTCTTCATGGGGATTGAGAGGAGGATTTCTTCGGGGACAGGACTCGAGAGGTCGGATTTTGGGATTTTCAAGAATTCTTGTGAGATCCACGAAAGCCAACGACGGTTCCGAAAGCACCGGCGAGCATAAGTTCACCGACGCCCGATCTACAAGCGAAGGTAATCAATTCGGTCGAACTACGATACCCTCTAGGTTAAGCTTCGCCTTAATCTCGTGGATAGCCAGGATTTCTCCTAGTAGATCTCACCCGCCCGTGATCCTCTCCTTCGTGAGTGTGATCCCCGGCGCATCCTCTCCTTCGTGAGTGTGATCCCCTTAGGCGCTGCTTCTTCGCGGAAACGAGCCCTCGCGACGCCTCAGAGTTCCGTAACCCGGTCTCTACCGATCGAATTGCGCTGTGGTCCACGGACACAAAAGTCCCCAAGACAGTAAAGAACCCACGCAGTTTAAGACCTCGATATAACAGATCCTCGTGGTTTGTTCATACAGAAAAGTTGTAATCTTTTTGATTTTCATTGTAAGCCTTATAAAAGGCTTATATTCTTCTTTGAATTTGTTTCAGCGATCAAGTTTGTAACAGCTCAAATCAATGACAATCAAACCGACTTTTACCGCAACAAGCCGGGCGATCATTGGGAGCCACCGCCTCGATCGGAGGTCGCTGCGCTAAACCGCTGATCCCTATCCCTGGAAGAAGAGGTCGAAGTTCGAAGTTCACCAGAGAAGTTCGAGGAGTACCTATCCTCACCCTCCTCCAGATCCGGCCTCCCCGCTCCAAGAAGGACTCACGCAAGGAGAACCCGATGGGCCTCGATGTAGAGCCCCGTGACGGCGAAGTCCAACCCGCCGCCGCAGTAGCGAAATCCCTTCGGCGCCTCGAAGTCTAGATGGCGCTCGAGATGAACGCCGATGATGCTCTACACTCTCCAAGCGAGCCCGCCAAAGGCTTAATTTACAAAGCATGGCGCGCAAACATGCCAAGGCCATGCAATCCGTGGATGGGGTCCGCTACGAGGCGATCTAAGATCCGCACTTACGCAGGCTTCAGCTCAAGTGGTCGACGGCCTATCCAAGCCGCCAACCAACGAGTGGGTCCGTGTCGACGGAACCGCTTCCACACTTCAGAGCGATCCGAAGCGCCACGCACTCCTTGTGCGTGCACGAAGCTTTGGTACAACAAGCTCGCGGAATTGAAGAAAGAGGTGGTAAAGAAGCCGCCGACGCACCACCGTGTTTGAGGCCCAAGTCTAACGGTGCCCCAGCCCCGCTGCCCACACTCGCTCTCAAGACTTAAGCCGGCTATAGGTGTCTCAAGTTCAAAACCAAAGCCCAAGACTGACGGCGCCTCAAGGTCAAAGGTGCCTGCACCTGAACCGGTGATGAAGCCAACCACCAAACCAACTATCAAGGATCGCTTGGGTCCTCTGAAGGGATCACGGGTCACTCCTCATGCAGAGGCCGCACTGCCTGCAAAGGACCGGAGATTCCTGCAACCCCACTAACCGGATTAAAGATCGAAGTCCGAGAGTCCCCTCAAACTTCACGCTCACATAAGCGGAAGTCAAGGCGAGTTACTTTCGGTAGTTTTGGCCATTCTCGGAAGGAGACGCTCTCGTCTGATGACGACGACGTTATACCCGAGAGATCGCGCCAACACATGGCAGAGTCCTCCGGTACACATGCTGATGAACAGTATTACCGAGCTGGGGGTACGAGGAAATCTCGGAGGGATTCCTCCAAACTCAGACGGTCGTGCTTGTGCTCTAAGCTCATCAAAACGGTGCTATCAGAGTGCAACTGCCGACGAGAAACTCTAGAAAGGGTATCGGTCTTCCAGAGGCTTAGCACCGACACGTCAAGGCGACTCCGCAGAAGGATGGCATCCCGAGAAGATGAATTGCCAGAGGTCACTAATAACATGACCGGCAAAGAATCGCCGCCACCGCCATCCCCTGCATCGCAACGGCTAACTCGCTTATGTCCGACTATCCGACGGTCCGATACGACAAACTTCGAAAGGGATACCCGCAGAGGATGATGCATCGGATATTGGCAAAGAATCGCCTCCGATCATATCAGATCTAGTGAAGGAGCCCCAAGAAACGCCATGATCGCATGCATCAAGTGGCTAAAATGCTAGACGGCGCTGGCTAAACAACGGAAAACTTTAAGCTTGAGATGGATTTGGCCATGCATCGATGAGAGAAATGCACGACCAACAGATCCAAGCCTTGACAAAACATAGAGGTGAATCGAGTCAACAGATCGACATCGATCAAGATGACAAATGACTGATCGAGGAAGCACAAGAGGATGATAACCCTCCGAACCACGCAACGCCGCGCATAACGTGATGCCGCTGCTCATGAGAACGAAAATCAAAGACTCGAGAGCAAAATCAACTCATTGATTTCGCCAAGAGGTGAAGAAGACAGTATTCCTTGCCCATACCCGAGGGAGTGGGAATCAATCCCATACCCGTCAAAGTTTAACTTAATAAACTTTACACCGTTTGACGGGAAGGGTTCCCCGACGCAGCACTTGATTTACTTCAAGTCGCACCTCGGAGTCATATCCGAAATGAACCCCGATGGTTCTATTATTCACAGTACTGGGGGAGCCGCCTTCGATTGGTACCGCCTCGCCGTGGAGCATTCACACCGGGACGACATGGAGTCTAGCTTTCACCACTTCTTCGACGACGATATCAAGTATCGACGGCACATTGCTCGACGAAAAGCAGAAGGACGGAGAAACTGTGGATATCTTTGTCAAACGATTCTGGAACAAGGCAATGAACTGCCGGGATCCGATAACAGAGGAGTTCATCCTCCAGACCTGCCACAACAACTTGTCGATAGACGTGCTCGAGGCAATGGAGACAGCACCATCTATAACATGGAAGGATTTGAAGGTTCGTGGAGAGCAAGCTGAAGATTCCTCAAAAGGAAAAAGGCGTAAAGAGGCCACCAACAAATGAAGCTCAAGCGCAACTTTGTCCCACGCGCAAAGGGAAAGAGCAGTCAAGACGGCGGTTATAACCAAACGCTCCAACTCCAACCCCAAAGAAGAAGCAAAGAATAAAGAAGAATACTGGCGCGAACAGCACAATCAACGCGGGCAACCCGGCCACAAACGAGCAGGCCCCGTGAGCCGAGATTCCCGAAGTCCTATTCCTTTAGGGACGACGAGATTCCCGGTCTCTTCAAATATCTTGTCGAAAATAACAAGATCAAACTCCCTCCGATTCAGAATCAAGAGGAAGCGATGAGGACGAACGACCCTAAATACTGCGCGTATCACAGGGCAATTCATCACCCCACTAAATCCTATTTCAGCCTTAAGGATAAAATCCAAGCTTTAATTGATGTAGGAGTCATCACTATGAAGCCGTCCAAAGAAAAGAAGGTCGGAGCAAATGCGGTGTTCATAAGCTTTGGGTCAGTGCCATTGACATGGTTTGAACCCAAACCAGTGGTCAAAGTCGCAATAAAGACGGTGAATGACGACCCACACAAGCAACGCCAGAAAGGACTTGTATCATATACAGCCCCAAATGGCGAAATCCTGTGGATCCACCCAGACCTGCTTGAGGATGAGCAATGGGTAGCCTCTTCTTCATTGAAGAAAAAATCAAAGCAGAAGGGAAAGACATGCCATGCTACTTCCGCAATTCTGGAGGGAGATGACGAACAGGTGGTAACATTCCAGCTGTCCGAAGGGGAACCTGAAGCCCACGCCACCAGGAGCGGACACGAGTACAAATACAAGTACCCGGAAATCTCCGACCCAAATGCCAAGACGCTGCCGAGCCGGGGTACCAACAACACCCTCACCATACGAAAAGGCGAAGACAAACAGCCACGTGAAGTTCAACTCCGGCAGCCTCGATTCACGCCCGATTGGAAGAGATAAACCGAATTTTGAACTCTCCATACCGCCGACGCCATGGCCCACTATTAATATTCCCGCAAGGATCACTTTACGAGCTGCGGTTGTCAAAGAGACAAGAGAAGCCCTTCAAGAAGCTCCTCACGATTCGAAGTCTTCCTCACCCGTGATTAAGCCAAGTCCGTAAGAGTCGGCCCAACAATGCAACCTTATGGCTAAACACTTTCCCCGCATCACTTTTACAAAGGATGATATGCAGACAAGGAATTCCAAGCATGATAGGCCGCTATACTTCACCGGGTATATTGGCTCTAGTGAAGTTAACCGATCCAAGTCGATCCGGTTCCACAGGAGCATCATGCCCTCGCTACCATGTATCATCTTGAATCCTCGCAAGAAGTTAGGCCAACAGTACGCTGATCTACGGATTTAACACTAGCGGTCTCTACCGGGTAAAATTCGGATAAAGTGCCAAATGGGGACTTAAAGTCCAAGTCACCGCTATGTGATTGACGCAGACTTCCTATAACTTATTGTGGGTCGACCTTGGATCCACAAGAACGCTATAGTCCCATCTACTCTTCATCGTCTCAAATATGTAGACACTAATAATGAGGTCAAGACGGTGGTCGCGACAAACAACCGCTTAAGGGATGGAGAATTATTTCACCGATTCTCTCCTCTACGTAATGAGTCCTAAATCAATCATCGCCCAAGGCACGACAGCGGTGAAGAAGCTGATACCGAAGCCGGGCTTGGTTATAGTGGTGGTTTTGTTTTAAATGACATTGTACCCCTTGTAATCAATCTTGACGATTAAGAATCGTCAGATGAACATTGTAATTGGCAAATTGCCGATGAATCAATAAATGACGATTTAGAGTACCCTTTGTCTTTGAATGATGTAATGACAGGTTTATACAATGATCCAGAGTTGCACCTGCCAACTCGGTCATCTTGCTTTACACAAAAGCAGCTCCGAGACTCCTTTGGGACAAAGACTGCTATCCCACCTAAGATCGAGTAGTGAAAAAGACTTGGTTTACTTAAAAGGAGATGCGCTCCAAATAATCATTTCTTAGAAAACGACGAAGACGATAATGGACCTATCCTCCACACCTTCGATATAGTCCCGAAACATTGGGTATTATGAAGAAGTGGGGGTATGACTTGACACAAGGGGAATGTCTATGTTTTGGGCGAGGTCCTCGAGTCCCTCCCAGAGCGGCATATGTCCCAAGAGGGAAGCCGGATAACTATTATGCATTTAGACGGGGATTGGGATACGAATCCTCTTCGAAGATGAATGCTCATGGTCGATTGATAATAATCCACCCGGTGAGGGGACGGACATTCGTCCGATTCCCTTGGGATTCCACACTTCTGAGAAGCCTTCAAGGCTTTGATGTCAAATATGGCTTCAGCTGATCCCGCTACTGTTGAGTGATGAAGACATGCCAACATGGGAAGACCCATGGATCCATCAACTCCAAGAGCTTGGGGATAGGTTCAAACAAAGAGAACCCCCACTAAGGATGAGGTAGTCCAAAGTTAATATGGGTGATGAAGAGCATCCTAAACTCATAAACATCAGCAATACTCTTCCTCGGAAGAAAAGGAAGAGTTGATTGCCCTAATCGTGGAGTATATCGATGTATTCACCGAGTTACGAGGACATGCCAGACTCGACCTAATGTGGCAACACATCGCCAACATCAAGGCGATGTCAAACCCGCCAAGCAACAAAGAAGACGGTTTCGCCCACAAATATTGCGTGCAATCGCTGACGGCGAAGAAACTCATAGAATCGGATTCATCAAGGAAATTCAACATCCGGATTGGGTGGCTAATATAGTCCCTGGCCATGAAGAAGAATGGTTCGATTAGGATCTGTGGTCGACTACGAGATCTCAACGCTTGCCCCAAAGACGACTTTCCTCTACCAATCACCGATGTCATAGTCGCATAATACGCATGGATTTGAAAGAATGTCGCTCATGGATGGTTTCTCGATACAATCGATCAAGATGCACCCCGATGATGCCAAACACACACCGTCGTAACGCCCATCGGTATATATTGTTACACGCCATGCCGCTCGCCCGAAAAATGCCGGTGCCACATATCAACGAAGCGATGACGGAAATTTTCCAGACCATCTCCGAAAACGGTCGAATGCTACGCCGACGACTTGGTCGTAAAAGCCGCGGACAAAGGAGATCACATCAAAGATTTTAGGACAAGATTCGAGCTCATGCGACTCATCGCCTAAAGATGAACCCCGCCAAATCCTTCCTTGGGATGTCCAGCAAGTTTCGCTTCGCTGCCACCGACAAAGGAATCCACGCCGATCCCGACAAAGTGAAGGCGATTCAAGAGTTGCAACCGAAAGAAATCGAGAACCTGGGTTATAAGGGCTTATCATGACATCCGACGGTTCATATCGAACCTATCGTGAAGTGCCAACCGCTCTCAAAGTTGAATAAGAAGGGCGTGTCATTTATTTGGGACGACGCCGCCGTAAGGCATTCAAGAGTTGCAACCTCCGAAATCAGAGAACTCGTGGTTACAAGGGCGATTGGCGACATCCGACGGTTCATATCGAACCTATCCGAAGTGCCAACCGCTTCTAAGTTGAACAAGAAGGGCGGTCATTTATTTGGGACGACGCCGCCGTAAAGCCGCTCAAGATATCAAATCATATCTCTAAACCTCTTTTCTTGTTGCCGATGGCGGGAAAACCGCTTCGATCTACGCCAAGGCAATGGATCACTTCGTTGCCGCTTTTACTCGCTGCAGACGATGACGGCGTCACGTAACAGGCAAGTATTACCCGAACCAACATTAGTCGGTGCCGAAGTCTCGATACCCAATGGTTGAGAAGCGTGCCTTGCATTAGTGTTCGCGATTCGTAAAATGCGCACTATTTAGTCGGACAGACGATTTATGTTATCTCTAACATAAACCGTCCAATATTTATGACCCACCGCCTCAATGAGTTGGCGCTGGCTTAAATGGGCCTTGCTCTTGTCCCAATATGACTTGCACTTCAAACAACAAAAGTCGGTTAAAGGACAAGCGATTTGCGATCTCTTGGTCGCTAGCCCGACAACGGATGCAGCTTGAGCTATATGATGATCTTCCTGATGAAGTCCACGGTTAACACTACATCGCACCAACAAATATGGCGATCGTATTTTGACGGAGCTTCTCGAGCTACTAATGTAGCAAGTGCCCCGATGTTCTAAGATTTCACGAGCCGGGTCGTCTTAGTTTCCGGAAATCATGTCATGCCCGTGCTTATTCGCCATCAACCTTGTTCCAATAACGAGCCGAATACAACGCTACTTATCGGACTTAGCTTCGCCAAGGAGCCGGGGTCGAGTATCTCGCGCATGGCGATTCACAATTGATAGTTAAGCGATCCGCGGTGACTACGGTTAGGAATCCCGACCGTCCCCTATCATCGATAGCCGCTGAAATGGCGGACTCATTTGAAGAATTCTTCATCGAATATATCCCGCGCCTTCAGAACGCTCATGCAGATGCATTAGCCGCATTAGCAGTATCGCTGGCACAACCTTCCGAGACCGAGCAATTAGTTACGGTCAGGACTCACCAGCTCTTCGTACCAATATATGATGGGGTACAAGAAGACAAAGGGATAGTTACCAAAGAGGTAAATGCAACCCAAACCAAGTTGGAGCCCCGAGATTGGCGCTTTCCTATCATCGACACGCCTTACATGGTATTCTACCGTAAGACGGAAGGAGAGAGAGTCAATCCGCCAAGAGCTCTAAGATTCTTTACGCACACGTAAACCCGTGATGCTATATCGCCGGGGTACGATGGTCTTTATCCGATGCCTCTCAAACAAAGAGGCGTAAGAGGTCCTTCGAAGCACACGAAGGTGAATGTGGTGCGCACCAGATGGTCCCAAGCTCTACGATCGAATCAGAGAATAGGCTACTTTTGGCCCACAATGATTAATGACGCAATGAGCACGCCGAAATGCCACGCTGTCGATTCACGCGAATTACATGCATCGCCTCCGAAAGCGCTTGCATCCTTCGCCACATCCCGCCATTCGAGACATGGGGAATGGACGCTGTAGGTCCCATTTTTCCTCCGCTACCAAAGGCGATCGGTTTATTCTAGCAATTACCGACTACTTCTCCAAGTGGGCGGAAGCAATCCCGCTAAAAGAAGTAAAGGCGAAGTACCGTCGCCAATTTATCAAACACCATGTCATTTATCGACACGGTGTCCCAAGACGGATCGTGCATGACAATGGTCCCTAATTCATCGCAATTCCTTCATCGGTTTTATGAAATTTAAGATACAAGACATCGCTAATGTTCTATAATCCACCGCAAATGGATTAGCCGAGGCATTTAACAAGACGATCATCAAAATTTCGTCGGCTTGTGAAGAATAACAAGCAGACCGATGATAAACTCGAGAAGCACTCGGGCATATCGCACAACCATACGCGACGCCAACCGAGAGACCCCGTATTCTTTGGTTTACGGATGTGAAGCAGTTCTCCCATTGGAAATCCAGATTCCGTCACTCCGCATTGCCCTTGCAACGGAGATGACGATTGAAGAACAACATCGTAAACGCCTCAAGAGCTCGAGATGTTGGATGAAAAGCTCGGAAGCTCAACAATGCATTGAGTTTTACCAAGCTAGGATGTCGAGAGCTTTCAACAAGAAAGTACGACAACGGAGTTTCAAAGAAGGAGATTTGGTCCTCGCTGCTCGACGACCGATAATCCTCACTTCCAAAAAGAAAGGCAAATTCGAACCTAAATGGGAGGGTCCGTTTGTAATAGAAACGGTCTACTCTAATGGTGCATACCGCCTAATTACCCAAAATGGCGACCGGCAATTAATGCCGATAAATGGGAAGTTCCTGAAGAAATACTACCCTTAGTACCTTCAGGATAACCCGTTTCGACGGGAAGTTCCTCGTGGGATGTTTCACCCACTTTTCTTGAGGATAACCCTAGATTTGTCCTCCATCATAATTTCCCCCACCGATCAAATTCTTTGACGGTAAGTCTACAAATTTTCTGGTACACTACCAAAATCCCCTCTTGATTCCTTCTATGAACAAGAGGCCCACTCAAAATTCCTTACACGCCGGAGATAGAATATAAAATTCTTCCTCTCCAAGTGTAAGATCCCTTTCGTGATTAACGGAAGGGTTCTATCCATCTCTCTCCTAGGTAGCGCCGACTGAAGGTATGCACCGGGATTTTCGCACTGTGTTGTCCTACCAAGGACACCCGAAGTCTCTTCGTTCTCGGAGTGGAGATCCCACTCTTAGTTCCATCTTCATCTTAGGTAGCCGACCAAGGTATAAGGCCGGATTTTCGCACTGTGTTGTCCACCAAGGTCGCCTCGAGTCTTTTCGGTTCTGAGTGGAGATCCCACGCTTAGTTCCATCTCTCATCTTAGGTAGCCGACCGAAGGTATGCGCCGGGATTTTCGCACTGTGTTGTCCACCAAGGTCACCCGAGTCTCTTCGCTCTCTGAGTGGAGATCCCACTTAGTTCCATCTTCATCTTAGGTAGCGCCGACCGAAGGTATGCGCCGATTTTCGCACTGTGTTGTCCACCAAGGTCACTCGAGTCTCTTCGGTTCTGAGTGGAGATCCCACTCTTAGTTCCATTTCTCATCTTAGGTAGCTACTGACCGGTTGGGTATGCGCCGATTTTCGCACGTGTTGTCCACCAAGGTCACCTCGAAGTCTTTCGCTTCTGAGTGGAGATCCCACTCTTAGTTCCACCCTTTTCCGTGTAGCCGACCGAAGGTAAGCACCGGAACTTTCATCTTAGGTAGCCGACCGGCTGTATGCCGGATTTTCGCATCAGTTGTCCGCCAAGGTCACCCGAAGTCTCTTCGCTCTCTGAGTGGAGATCCCACTCTTAGTTCCATTTTCATCTTAGGTAGCCGATGAAGGTATGCGCGGATTTTCGCACTGTGTTGTCCGCCAAGGTCACCAAGGCTCTTCGGTTCTCGGCGGAGATCCCACTTTTAGTTCCATCTTTCATCTTAGGTAGCCGATCAAGGTATGCGCCGATTTTCGTATTCGTATTGTCCGACCAAGGTCGCCTCGAAGTCTTTTCGGTTCTCGGCGGAGATCCCACTTTCTTCTTTTCCCTCAATCAATCTTATTCCGTTCAGCCATTCTCCCATTAAAAGAAGACACCAAGATTCATCTTGGGGCATTTTATCCCAAGCCTAAGAAGGATAAAGCCAACGCTTCACACGCCGCTGCCGTTTAGTCTTTCTCCGATTGAAGAAGACACCGAGTTCGACTCGGGCATTTTATCCCGAAGCCTAAGAGGGATAAAGTCAACGCCACACGCTGCCGGGTTTAGTCTTTCTCCATTGAAGAAGACACCGAGTTCGACTCGGGCATTTTATCTTGAAGCCTAAGAAGGGATAAAGCCAACGCCTAACACACGCTGTCGGGTTAGTCTTCCCGCGAAAAGACGGCTTCACGATTCAACATCGTAGCATTAAGTCTAAGAGAGTTTCATTCTTTAGCACAACGCTGTGTAGAACGGATTTAGACAATCTACATGCTAGCCCAACTCAAACGGTAGTTGGTAAAGGCTCATCAAACCCGCTGAAGGCCGGGGTTGGCTAATAACCCTAAAGTCAACGCCACACGCTGCTGTCGGCTTAGTCTTTTTCCGATTGAAGAAGACACCGAGTTCGACTCGGGCATTTTATCCCGCCTAAGAAGGGATAAAGCCAACGCCACACGCTGCTCGGGCTTAGTCTTTCTCCCATTGAAGAAGACACCGTAGTTCGACCGGGTATTTTATCCCAAGCCTAAGAAGGGATAAAGCCAACCACACGCTGCTGTCGGTTTAGTCTTTCTCCATTGAAGAAGACACCAGAGTTCGATTCTGGGGCATTTTATCCCGAAGCCTAAGAAGGGATAAAGCCAACGCCTACCACGCGTTGCCGGGTAGTCTATTCCCCGTGATAAAAGACGGCTTCACGATTCAACATCGTAGCATTAAGTCTAAGAGAGTTTCATTCTTTTAGCACAACGTTGTGTGTAGAACGGATTTAGACAATCTACATGCTAGCCCAACTCAAACGGTAGTTGGTAAAGGCTCATCAAACCCGCTAGGCCGGGGTTGGCTAATAACCCTAAAGTCAACGCCACACGCTGCCGGTTTAGTCTTTTTCCGATTGAAGAAGACACCGAGTTCGACTCGGGTATTTTATCCCGGCCTAAGAAGGATAAAGCCAACGCCACACGCTGCCGGGTTAGTCTTCCCGTGAAAAGACGGCTTCACGATTCAACATCGTAGCATTAAGTCTAAGAGAGTTTCATTCTTTTAGCACAACGTTGTGTGTAGAACGGATTTAGATAATCTACATGCTAGCCCAACTCAAACGGTGGTTGGTAAAGACTTATCAAACCCGCTGAAGGCCGGGTTGGCTAATAACCCTAAAGTCAACGCCACACGCTGCTGCCGGCTTAGTCTTTTTTCCATTGAAGAAGACACTGAGTCCGACCGGGTATTTTATCCCGGCCTAAGAAGGGATAAAGCCAACGCCACACGCTGTCGGTTTAGTCTTTTTCCGATTGAAGAAGACACCAGAGTTCGATCTCGGGTATTTTATCCCGCCTAAGAAGGATAAAGCCAACGCCACACGCTGCTCGGGCTTAGTCTTTTTCCGATTGAAGAAGATACCGAGTTCGATTCGGGTATTTCATCCCGGCCTAAGAAGGGATAAAGCCAACGCCACACGCTGCTGTCGGTTTAGTCTTTTTCCGATTGAAGAAGACACCGAGTTCGACTCGGGGTATTTCATCCCGAAGCCTAAGAAGGGATTAAGCCAACGCCTCACACGCGTTGCCGGGTGGTCTCTTGCCCGTAAAAGAGTATAAAGCCTATGTATTCAATATCATAGCAACAAGTCTAGAAGAGTTTCATTCTTTTAGCACAACGTCACGTGCGGAACGGATGTGGACAATCCGCACGCTAGCCCAATTCAAACGGTAATTGGTAAAGGCTAATCAAACCCGTTGATGGCTGAGGATTTGCCAAAAATCCTATAAGTATTATGGTTAATTATTTCTCACGAAGTAAAAGAATCATAATAAACAAAGAATGGAATAGATCTTATTCGTTTGAAGCAAACATAGAGGGAGCTACAACTGTTTAAGCATCAAGTCTATGAT
Source organism: Asparagus setaceus (assembly GCA_012295165.1). Classification (NCBI taxonomy): domain Eukaryota; kingdom Viridiplantae; phylum Streptophyta; class Magnoliopsida; order Asparagales; family Asparagaceae; genus Asparagus; species Asparagus setaceus. Next base: position 51,826,132 of record CM022706.1, on the reverse strand, counting down.
AAAGAATTTGTTATTATAGACCTGGTGGAGTTCTCCTCGCAATTTCACCGAAAAGACTTCATCAGATTCACCATCGGGCGCATCTAGTAATGTGAAGGAAGCGAGGTCGCCTTTGACGGTGGCTAATTTTTCCTCCGGTTCGCTCGAACCCGAAGCTTTGGCTTCCTTCTCAAGTTCCTTCGAGTTTGCGGCAATAGCAACCGCGATGTTCCCGACGACGCCGAGGACTTGCTTTCACGCTCAGCGACATCCCGACTCGTGCACTCACGCTGCGGAAATCCTTCTCGTCTTTTCCCCTTCAATGCCCCGATTCCCGCGGCGCTTGACATGGGTGTGGTACAAGTTTATCCGACGCCGCAGTTTACACCGCCGCCATATGAGTTCGCAAAATGACCTCTTGCTCGATATTCTCCTCTCGAAAGGCGTTTCACGAAGCCTTGATCCGAGCCTCGCCGATGAGTCGACACCTCATTGCATGATTCAAAAAGGCTAAACTCTCCACACTGCACGCAAGAGTTAGCCTAGTGAGCTTTTGCTCACAACGATTAGCTAGCCGAGGGCCACCAACACGCCGAATTTCCTCCAAGCTACTCAATATGAATGGGCGTAAAACCATAAAGGTCACCCATCTAACCTCGATAATAGAGATCGCCTGCTTCAAACCATTCTCCAACAAATGAAGGAGACCCATCACGTAACCGAGTCGAACGCTGCATTTTTGGCCCGGCAATCTCGCGATAGGTTGAATCCGTGGAAGTGGTCCGCCAAGATTAACTCGGGCCTCCACCCACGCCTATACTAAGGGCCTGAAATCCTGCCAAGGTCAGAAGGAAGGCTGGATCGGATGATGGAAGCGATCCTCAAACTCGCCATCCAAATTATGATGGTAGGCTCAGCCACGGGTTTCTTCCTCGGTGTTCGCCAGTCATTCGCCTCGGCGAAAGAGGTGTTCTCCTGATGACCTTAAGAATCGAGACTTGACATTTGGAGCCTTCAAATAGACTAATAATCATCGGAGCATCCGCCATCACAAGAGAACAAAGGGTTACCGTGATTATTTAGGAGGAATATCTTGAAAAGGAAACAAAGATAAGGCGAGAACTCTTCTCGTAAACCCATGAGATTGAGTTCGATTCGGGTATTTTATCCCAAGCCTAAGAAGGGATGAGTCTACGCTGCAACACGCTGCTGCCGGGTGGTCTCTTGCCCGTAAAAGAGTATAAAGCCTATGTATTCAATATCATAGCAACAAGTCTAGAAGAGTTTCATTCTTTTAGCACAACGTCACGTGCGGAACGGATCCAGATAATCCGCGCACGCTAGCCCAACTCAAACGGTGGTTGGTAAAGGCTTATCAAACCCGTTGAAGAGGTGTATTAACCTAAAGTCAGCGTTGCGGTTTAGTCTTTTCGATTGAAGAAGACACCGAGTTCGATTCGGGTATTTTATCCCAAGCCTAAGAAGGATAAAGCCAACGCCACACGCTGTCGGCTTAGTCTTTTTCCGATTGAAGAAGACACCGAGTTCGATTCGGGTATTTTATCCCAAGCCTAAGAAGGATAAAGCCAACGCCACACGCTGTCGGCTTAGTCTTTTTCCGATTGAAGAAGACACCGAGTTCGATTCGGGTATTTTATCCCAAGCCTAAGAAGGGATGAGTCTACGCGAACACGCTGCTGCCGGGTGGTCTCTTGCCCGTAAAAGAGTATAAAGCCTATGTATTCAATATCATAGCAACAAGTCTAGAAGAGTTTCATTCTTTTAGCACAACGCCACGCATGAACGGATGTGGACAATCCGCACGCCAGCCCAATTCAAACGGTAATTGGTAAAGGCTAATCAAACCCGTTGATGGCTGAGGATTTGCCAAAAATCCTATAAGTATTATGGTTAATTATTTCTCACGAAGTAAAAGAATCATAATAAACAAAGAATGGAATAGATCTTATTCGTTTGAAGCAAACATAGAGGGAGCTACAACTGTTTAAGCATCAAGTCTATGATAAAGAATTTGTTATTATAGACCTGGTGGAGTTCTCCTCGCACCGAAGACGCTTCATCGTATTCGGCCTTCATTGGCGCAATCTAGTAATGTGAAGGAAGCGAGGTCAGCTTTGACGGCGGCTAGTTTTTCCTCCTGTTTTGCTCGAACCCGGCTTTGGCTTCCTTCTCAAGTTCCTCTTCAGAGTTCGCAGCAATAGCGTACCGCGATGTTCCCGACGATCGCCGAGGACTTGCTTCTCCGCGTTCGATGACATCACGGACTACGGTGCACTCCGCGTGAAATTCTTCAGCGTCTTCTCCCCTTGAGCGGTCACTTCACGTCGTTTGACATGGGTGTGGTACAAGTTTATCCGACGCCGCAGTTTACACCGCCGCCATATGAGTTCGCAAAATGACCTCTTGCTCGATATTCTCCTCGCGAAGGTGCTTCACGAAGCCTTGATCCGAGCCTCGCCGATGAGTCGACACCTCATTGCATGATTCAAAAAGGCTAAACTCTCCACACGGACGCAAGAGTTAGCCGCCTAGTGAGCTTTTGCTCACAACGATTAGCTAGCCGAGGGCCACCAACACCAATTTCCTCCAAGCTACTCAATATGAATGGGCGAAAACCATAAAGGTCACCCATCTAACCTCGATAATAGAGATCGCCTGCTTCAAACCATTCTCCAACACCAAGGAGACCCATCACGTAACCGAGTCGAACGATGCATTTTGGCCCGGCAATCTCGCGATAGGTTGAATCCGTGGAAGTGGTCCGCCAAGATTAACTCGGGCCTCCACCCACGCCCTATACTCAAGGGTCGGGAAATCCCGGTTTCGCCAAGGTCAGAAGGAAGGCGCGGATCGGATGATGGAAGCGATCCTCAAACTCGCCAACTGAAATTATGATGGTAGGCTCGAGCTTAGCTGGTTTCTTCTGCGTGGTGCCCTATTGCTTCGCTTCCTCGGCGGAAAGAGGTGTTCTCCCGGATGACCTTAAGAATCGAGACTTGACATTTGGAGCCTTCGAAATAGACGAATAATCATCGGAGCATCCGCCTATCACAAGAGAACAAAGGGTTAACAGATTATTTAGGAGGAATATCTTGAAAAAGGAAACAGCATAAGGCGTAGAACTCTTCTCAGAAACCCATGAGATTGAGTCACGACCTTATAACGGGTATGACGATTTCATCCATATCGAATACCCGGAGAACGATAAATATAGTCGCGTAAACCAAGCAGCAATATATTCCGTTCTACAGAGCAAGGGTACGCAGATGAAATCACCCCGCTAAAGACATCGAGACGGTGATGACCAAGCAAAACCAACCAGGAAGGCCGGTCCCCACAAAGGGGATTTCGCTCTTCCCAATCGCCACAAAGGAGAACGGCGGGTCATAGCGAGTGTACACAATCTGGCGTCGGTCCCCACAAAGGGGATTTCGCTCTTCCCAATCGCTTCACAAAGGAGAGCTGCTGGATACAACGTATATAATGAAGATAATAACGCCGGGCGCACTCACCAAAGAAGGAGGCGGCATTCACGCCGCAGCGAAGTTGATCGACCTCTGAGCATGAGATCTTCGTGGACGACATCGAAACCGCAAAAGGATAAAATAAAGTCGATATGCACCAAAAATTAACAAAAGGCATCAAGAAAGACCCAGATCCCGCGAATCGCGAAGAACAACAAGCACCGACGGCCAAGCGCTGCTCAAAGCGTTGTACCGATGCCTGTGCCGCCAGCCAGCGCTGCCGCCGCGCACCAGTCGCAGCCGGTGCACTCCAGCAAACCAGCGCCGCTCGGTGCCCTGTCGCTACCGTGTGCCCAGCGCCATTCCCGCGGTTCGCCGCCAGCGCCGCCGCCGTCTGCGGCCGGGTCACGGCGATGCCCGGACGCCGCCACCGCCGACGCCGTTTTTCCCCTTGCCGATTGCCCACCGCTCATGCACAAAACAAAAAAAAAGAGAAAGAAAAGAAGAAGAAGAAGAAAAAGACGTCGTAAAACACTCGTGCATGTACCTCGTTGTTTGAGAGAGAGGAGATGGCGAGAGACGAGATGAAGACAAGAGGAAAAGAGCAAGAGGGAGGGGGCCGGCCTAGGTCAGAGGCAAAGGAGGATTATGGGTATTTATAACAACCCCATATGAACCCAATCCTCTTTGAACAAGGACTCCTATTTGGCAAGAAGTAGGAATTCTAATTGGAGCCCAAATGAATTCTAATTGGAGCCCAAATCAATTCTAATTAGGACTCTAATCAGCCCCTAATTAGGAGTCCTAATTGGAACCTTATCCGGATGTCAAAATAGCGCCAAATCAGTCCGTTGATTGGCTCCTACTCCCTCCGCCAAGTTTGGAAAGATTTTGAAGATTTATTCGGCAGAATAACACCTCGTGAAGGCCCCCATCGACGCCGATCAACGCGTCACCCAATCCTACTCCAACTAGGATTACGAGTATAAACTGTTTCCTAATTTGTCGAGAAGTTCCCGAAGAATATTCTCACAAGAAATATTCTTAGGATAACTCGATCAAGGATTGCACCGACGAAATCAATGCCGCCTAATTCTACTCCAACTAGGATTACGAGTATAAACTGCTTCCTAATTTGTCGAGAAGTTCCCTAAGAATATTCTCACAAGAAATATTCTTAGGGATAACTCGATCGTAGGATTGCACCGACGAAATCAATGCGTCGCCTAATTCTACCCAACTAGGATTACGAGTATAAACTGCTTCCTAATTTGTCGAGAAGTTCCCTAAGAATATTCTCACAGAAATATTCTTAGGATAACTCGATCGTATGGATTGCACCGACGAAATCAATGCGTCGCCTAATTCTACTCCAACTAGGATTACGAGTATAAACCGCTTCCTAATTTGTCGAGAAGTTCCTAAGAATATTCTCACAGAAATATTCTAGGGATAACTCGATCGTATGGATTGCACCGACGAAATCAACACGCCGCCTAATCCTACTCCAACTAGGATTACAGTATAAACCGCTTCCAAGTTTTCAACGAGGAGTTCCTGGAGAATAAGACCATATTCTTAAGGATAACTCGATAACCCTCGATGTCCTCCTACCATAATATCCAAGAGAGGAACAACCTGACGAGGCATGTAAGTCACCGGACAACGTGTCTAGTCCCGGAGGAACTTCTCCCACTATGATCAATCATATCCCAACAAAGGCCAAAGCGTCGCATTCGCCGACTGAAGGCCAGCACGATGGTTGAAAGCCAAATGGTCTCTTGTTGCGATAAGGAATCCTTGGAGGATATCTCCATGAAAAGATTAGTCCTCCCGCTGTGGTTAAACCAACAACACACGTGATGATGGAAGAAATAGCCGACTGAGGGTTATGAAATTCCATGTATTCGACACAACCAACATGTCGCCAACAAGGAGTTCGCCGACATACGGATAAGTCAAAAGTCGATGGTTAGTCAAACAACAACCAACCGACCACGAGTTACAAACAAAACTCACCCACCGGCTTGAATCAAGATTTTAATAAGCGGTCGGACAATAAATGCAGACCGTGATCTTATCGAAATCCTACAAAGAACCGGATGGTCCGAAGAATCAAGACTTGAAGCTATCTTTGGGACCCTCTGTAGGCGGGAACCATCATGTCCAAAGTATTCCGTGCTCACTTATAAAAGAACGAGATCAAACACTTTGGAGGGTATCTGTAGGTGTTAAAAATACTTACAAGATCCCCGATACCAACTCGTGACGGGAGTCACGAATGACAACCCATCGAATGATCTGGACGTCGAATAGTTGAGGCGCTTCGGCCGACAAACCCACAGCGTCAAACCGGTTTAAGCCGGACTTGAGCAGACGATCGGTTCGGGACCGTTGAGCGGAGCGAACCAAAAATTAGTCGGAATCAAATCTGAGGCGGAACAAGCCGAGAGGCGGAAAAGCGCCGGAAAGCGGGAAAAGCGGCGCGGCGAACGCTACAGCGTGCGGGCAGCGCCAGTACTGCCGCTGTATCGTCTTGGCAGCGGCGATGCCGATCGCCGCCACCGCCGACGCCGTTTTTCCCCTTGCCGATTGCCCACCGCTCATGCACAAAACAAAAAAAGAGAAAGAAAAGAAGAAGAAGAAGAAGAAGAAGAAGAAAAGACGTCAGAAACACTCGCATGTACCTCGTTGTTTGAGAGAGAGGAGATGGCGAGACGAGATGAAGACAAGAGGAAAAGAGCAAGAGGGAGGGGCCGCCTAGGTCGAGGCAAAGGAGGATTATGGGTATTTATAACAACCCCATATGAACCCAATCCTCTTTGAACAAGGACTCCTATTTGGCAAGAAGTAGGAATTCTAATTGGAGCCCAAATGAATTCTAATTGGAGCCCAAATCAATTCTAATTAGGACTCTAATCAGCCCCTAATTAGGAGTCCTAATTGGAACCTTATCCGGATGTCAAAATAGCGCCAAATCAGTCCGTTGATTGGCTCCTACTCCCTCCGCCAAGTTTGGAAAGATTTTGAAGATTTATTCGGCAGAATAACACCTCGTGAAGGCCCCCATCGACGCCGATCAACGCGTCACCCAATCCTACTCCAACTAGGATTACGAGTATAAACTGTTTCCTAATTTGTCGAGAAGTTCCCGAAAGAATATTCTCACAAGAAATATTCTTAGGGATAACTCGATCGTGCGGATTGCACCGACGCAAATCAATGCGTCGCCTAATTCTACTCCAACTAGGATTACGAGTATAAACTGTTTCCTAATTTGTCGAGAAGTTCCCGGAAGAATATTCTCACAAGAAATATTCTTAGGGATAACTCGATCGTGCGGATTGCACCGACGCAAATCAATGCGTCGCCTAATTCTACTCCAACTAGGATTACGAGTATAAACTGTTTCCTAATTTGTCGAGAAGTTCCTAAGAATATTCTCACAGAAATATTCTTAGGATAACTCGATCGTATGGATTGCACCGACGAAATCAACACGTCGCCTAATCCTACTCCAACTAGGATTACGAGTATAAACTGTTTCCAAGTTTTCAACGAGGAGTTCCTGGAGAATAAGACCATATTCTTAAGGATAACTCGATAACCCTCGATGTCCTCCTACCATAATATCCAAGAGAGGAACAACCTGACGAGGCATGTAAGTCACCGGACAACGTGTCTAGTCCCGGAGGAACTTCTCCCACTATGATCAATCATATCCCAACAAAGGCCAAAGCGCCGTGATTCACGAATCAAGGCCAAAGACGATGGTTGAAAGCCAAATGGTCTCTTGTTGCGATAAGGAATCCTTGGAGGATATCTCCATGAAAAGATTAGTCCTCGGCGTGGTTAAACCAACAACACACGGATGATGGAAGAAATAGCCGATCGAGGGTTATGAAATTCCATGTATTCGACACAACCAACATGTCGCCAACAAGGAGTTCGCCGACATACGGATAAGTCCAAAAGTCTGATGGTTAGTCAAACAACAACCAACCGACACGAGTTACAAACAAAACTCACCCACCAGCTTCGAATCAAGATTTTAATAAGCGGTCGGACAATAAATGCAAAGACCGTGATCTTATCGAAATCCTACAAAGAACCGGATGGTCCGAAGAATCAAGACTTGAAGCTATCTTTGGGACCCTGCTGAAGGCAGGGGAATCATGTCCAAAGTATTCCGTGCTCACTTATAAAAGAACGAGATCGAAACACTTTGGAGGGTATCTGTAGGTGTTAAAAATACTTACAAGATCCCCGATACCAACTCGTGACGGAGTCACGAATGACAACCCATCGAATGATACGGACGCCGAATAGTTGAGACGCCAACTCGACGGCAAACCCACGGCCACAAGCACGGGCTTAAACCGACTTGAACGGACGATCGATTTCGTGACCGCTGGAACCGAATCTAACCAAGAATTAGTCCCGAATCAAGTACGACGGAACCCAAGCCCGAGACGGAAAACGCCGAAAACCACGAAAACGACGAAAACGGCGAGGCGGCTTAACTTGGCCGAGGTACCTCTACCAAGTGGTCGAGGTGGCTCTACCACTTTGGTCGAGGCACTCTACCACTTTGTCGAGCCACCTACCAACTTGGTCGAGGTACCTCTACCAAGTGGTCGAGGTGGCTCTACCACTTTGGTCGAGCCACCTACCAATCTTGTCGAGGTGGCTCTACCAAGTGGTCGAAGAACACCGCATTCGTATAAATAGGGGTGTCTTCTTCATGGGGATTGAGAGGAGGATTTCTTCGGGGACAGGACTCGAGAGGTCGGATTTTGGGATTTTCTCAAGAATTCTTGCGAGATCCTGGCGATCAGCATACGGTTCGAACACGGCGAGCATAAGTTCGTCGTCGATCTACAAGCGTAAGGTAATCAATTCGGTCGAACTACGATACCCTCTAGGTTAAGCTTCGCCTTTAATCTCGTGGATAGCTGTGATTTCTCCTAGTAGATCTCACCCGCCCGATGATCCTCTCCTTCGTGAGTGTGATCCCCGGCGCATCCTCTCCTTCGTGAGTGTGATCCCCTTAGGCGCTTCGCTTCTTCGCGGAAACGAGCCCCGCGACGCCTCAGAGTTCCGTAACCCGGCCCTACCGATCGAATTGCGGTGGTCCACGGACACAAAAGTCCCCTACGACAGCAAAGAACTCCACGCAAGCGGGACCTCGATATAACAGAGATC